>OY744528.1:68649874-68664874 GCA_963556195.1 Sepiola atlantica | reverse complement strand
CACATGCATATCAACTTAATTATTGATGACCGTAAAGTGGGGGGGGGGGGGCAAATCAAAAAGTGAGGGGGTTTGAACCCCCCCCCCCCTTCGGTGCCGCCGTCCATGTATATACATGAAGAGAGTATTGATTTACTCCTCTCCAGGAGTTAGGCACAAGGCCAGTTTTTATCTTACTCTCACAAGTAAGATGTGACCCAAGGTCGGGTCGGGAAAGTGGGGTTTAAAAATTGCCTGGGTAGCTCCGTCGGCATTCCCCGGTAGGGGCGCCTCAGGCAGTAAGCAATAAACTTACTCCTCCCCAAAGAGGGCAGGCGAAGCCTGGGAGGGTAGAACTTCACAGGACAGACCTATAGACCGGCGTAAATGAAGCCCCGAAGGCCAAGACAATACCAGTCTATGGGGTGTAGTATCCATCGGAACAGATACTACACTTTGATCTTAGCCAAAAGGCCAAGAACAGATATATGTTTATTTACTCCTCGCGGAGTTAGGCCAGTTTTATCTTACTCCCACAAGTAAGATGTGACCCAAGATCGGGTCGAGCAAGTGGGGTTAAAAGCCAGCGCTCGAGAGGTGAGCACTCTGGCCATTTAAAAATTGCCTGGGCAGCCCCGTCGGCATTCCCCGGTAGGGGCGCCTCAGACAGTAAGCAATAAACTTACTCCTCCCCAAATAGGGGAGGCGAAGCCTGGGAGGGTGGACCTCCTAGAACTGCACAGAACAGGCGTGCAGTATCCATCGGAACAGATACTACACTTTGATCTTAGCCAAAAGGCCGAGACCAATCAGACATATGAAGAGAGTAGCTTTTAATAGTAACAGCATATTAACAAGAAGCGTTACTGTGCATATGCGTTAATCTGGTTCAAACTCCTCTTCTTTTGAAAAACGTTATAATGTTAAATTTGAAACTTTATATTCCTTAAAAATTTATGATTTCTTGAATAAATGTTGAAAATTTCATTAAAATTAGATAATTCGCTTTCCTAAAGAGAAGCTTCCTGGTGGGGTTTCGTATGATATATGAATGGGGGGGGGCACTAAGCACTAGTACTGACCCCCCCCCCCACACACAAACATTATTCATTATATATACAGCTTGTGAGGGTGGGCCTCTTAGAACTGAATTAACCATACTCCAGCAGGACAGCAACCAAGCTACTGTCGGAGAGAGCTAGCTAAGATTGCTAACTACCGTACTAACTGTGGAATTTCGAATCTCGGGTTGAAACACTGACCATATCGGGTCACATTTTGGTATGGTGTGGATGACTATATATATATATATATATATATATATATATATATATATATTATTTTTACCTAAAGACACATGTGTTTCATGCTTACGCAATATTTAGTGTATGAGCTGATAATTACTGCCATTCGAAGGATTCGATCGAACCCAATCACAAAGTTACATTTGACTCTGCAGCCCCTCGGCCACCATGAATTATCATGGGAAAGAAGAGAATATATATATATATATATATATATATATATATATATATATATATATGTGTGTGTGTATGTGTGTACGTACATGTATTTGTATATATATATGTGTATATATACGCTTTCGTATATATATATGTATATATATGTATATATATATGTATACATATGTATGTATGTATATATATATACATATATATATATATATATATATATATATATATATATATATATATAGTATAAAATGCATGTATATATAGTATGAAGATATGCTTATAGCAAGTAAGCTACAAAGAAACATTTGCATTTCATTCGACTGAAAATAAGTATGTATATATGTACATGTATAATATATATATGTATAAATATATATATATGTATACAAGTATTGTTGAATATAAGAGACAACTCATGTCTAGATATCCTTTGGTAGATCCTTTCAATAGTCCGAATTCGGATCTTAGTTTCGGATGGGAATTGGCTGATGAATTTGCCATAATTTGCATTTGTCTCCCAAGTACTTTCGGACCCATCTGGGTCCATCTTCGGGGGAATGAGATTAATCAGGTCTAGACCATGGGTTAGTATTTATAGAAGGTTTTTGTCGGGAATTATGTACTAAGTACGAAACTATATTGGAGCTATAAACATTTAAAAATATTATTACTGATATTAAAGTTAATTCTATTAATTAGGGTTTTTTGGGTTTAATATATAGGGCTTCTAATATATGGAGTTTGTTAGTACTAAATTCTAAGATTTTGGTATTTTCTATTAAGAGTTTTCTGAATTCCGATCGGGGGCAGGAGTGGTTGTTAGTTAAGTGTTGGGCTATGGCGCTAGTATCAGACAAATGCATCGTCAATCTTCTCGACAAAGTCGTGGTAGTCAAACCTATGTATATGTGTTTTTCTTGGTTGTCGGAGACACAGTCTCCCAAAGAACATTTTAACTCATAAACAAGGTTTGTCTTATCCAAAACTCTAATCGAGGGGAAAAATTATTTGTGTAACCTCATTCCACCGAAAATAGACCCAGATGGGTCCGAAAGTACTTGGGAGACAAATGCAAATCATGGCAAATTCATCAGCCAATTCTCCCCCCCCCCTTTCCCGAAACTAAGATCTTAATTCGGACTATTAAAAGGATCTACCAAAGGATATCTAGACATGAGTTGTCTCTTATATTCAACAATACTGGCCTGCAAGAGAAGATGCTGCGTAGATATACAAGTGTATGTATGTATATATATATATATATATATATATATAGTATGAATATATGCTTATAGCAAGTAAGCTACAAAGAAACGTTTGTGTGTCATTTGACTGAAAATATACTTATGTCAGTAAGCTACACAGTATATCTTTACATGTATAATATATATATATATATATATATATATATATATCTATATATCTATATATATATATATATATGTGTGTGTGTGTGTGTGTATGTATGTATATATATGTATATATATTGTATGAATCTATGCTTATAGCAAGTAAGCTACACAGAAAAGTTTGTGTTTTATTAGCCTGATGCTTTCTCCATCGAATTAAACACTAATTCACCCTTGCGGCTCACTTGGCATGCGTATATATTCATATTACTACTAAGCGCCACCTACGCATTGAGAACCGTTAAAGTAAATTAACTAGATGAAGTAGCCGTAAACACCGAGTTTCTCAAGCCTTTCTCTTCTGCACATCAGTTCAAGTCATTTTTTATTATTCTGCAAATTAGAATAAAATAATTTTAAAAATTAACAAGTACATTACTCAGATTTATGATGGTGATCGATATCAGCTAGGAAATAACTGGAACGCTATAAGAAAAAACAAAAAACAAAAAAACAAAACAAAAAAAAAACGAAACAATTATCTAATGTGAGATTCGAACTCTGAACGATGGTATAAAATATTGGAACTGAAGGCGAATGCTTTGTCCACATGGCTACTGATCGAGCGAAGATATTTTGTCATTATAACCTACTAAAACTATTTATTAGTTCCGCGTCGGGATACAAACTGCGCATAGATCTAAAATAGATCGATTGTCTAAAATCAATAAACAAAGAAACAGTTCATATTTAATTAAAAAGGAAAATACGCACGTTGGTTCAATCTTGACTTATTTTGATATGTTTATTTATTTATTTTTCTTACTGGTAGTGAAAAGATTCAGTCTGGAAAGGGAACGCTAGGGACTTCTAAAGCGCACGATAGAATGTACCCCCCCTCCATATGTAACACTATGTAACTTTAATATAGATAAATATACTATTTACCTATTTATAAGCATCCTAACTTTTGTACCATTCAAAAGAAAAAAACATAGAATAAACTTCTAATGATTAAAAATAAAAAAAATTCAGCTTACGAAAATAATGAAAATGAGAAACTAAAATCGTATTTACATTATCGACGCCTTAAAACAGGGGCGGGTAACCTCCGACCCGCGGGCCACGTCCGGCCCGCGAAGGCTTAGCGCCCGGCCCGCCACCATGTTATGCTTTATTATTGCAATCTGGCTCGCGGACCTCCCAGTAAAACTCATATCATTTTGTGACATAGACGTAAAAGTAGGTTTCAATTAAGATTTACAGTGGGATGAAAATGTATAAATATCAGCGAGCGATGATGCATGTATATTTCATTTTTCTTTAACTTGGCCTGAGATAAAAATAGAAAAATAGAAAGAGAGAGGCAAAGAGAAAACGAGAGACGAGGAAAGGGCATAAAACAGAGAATTTATGTGATGTGTGTCAAAACGAATGCTGGATCAACTTGCTACTTCCCTGTAATTATTTTTTATGATTCCAAAATGGCTCTTCGTCGGCGTCTTTTATAACATCACATACAGAAGTCTCTTGAGAAAAAATATCAGATTTGTAGAGTGTTCAATGCAGTTTTTGTACAATTTCTTCATGTAAACAAAATATAGTCATTCTATGATTTCCTTTTTCACTCCGACCCGCGATCTCCTTCCAAAAGTCTCATCTGGCCCTCACTCTGCCTTAAAACAACGTTTCTATGTAGTAGCCATTTTTACGCGCTAGCACACGCGTGTTTACTAAATAGAGGTAAAATCAGCTAATGGTGACATTTTCACGACATTTTTATATTTATTAACTTTTGGATGAATTTATTTTTTAAATGCGAGTTTCGTAAAATATATAAGGGAAAAATATTTATTTGTACGTTCTTCCCCACTTTATTTCATTTTATGAAATCTGAACAAAATGTATTATAATCGATCGAAATTTTAATATTATATATAATTAAAGAGTATGAGAAAACATATCAGATTTACATTTTAAAAATCTTATTGTACCGTAAAGTTTCCATGAATTCACGAATAAAAAGTGGAAATAAATGTCATATTATCATGTTTGAAAATGTTTACTTCTCTTTCTTTTTAATCCGTTGAATTGCAATAAAAAACATCAATTTTTAAGAGATTTAAATCATTTTAAATGATTTCATCATTTAGAAATATTAATGTTTAAACATCGAGTTTTTAAATAAGGGTTCCCAATTTTTCAACCTATTTATATATTATAAAACCTTGACTTTTACCAAACGTAAAAGAGCGACATCGACTGCGATTTAAAAATTTGGGATTTGAAATAGAATTGTTAACTAACTGTGCCAGAAAATAAAAGAATGAAAAAAAAAAAGAAGTTTTGACTGTAATTTAATTCCAACCGAATTTCGTGCAACCCACTTTCTCTCTGCCTTTCTATCTCCAATCCAAATCGCTTCCCCTTCTTCCCAGTTGACCTCTTCATTTATATCACCTGATATCCACATATGCAAATCAGACCACCATAAACACCTGCACCTATGGAGAGAAGACCGTTTTAAATCTGCATACACGACATGCGAAGCACCTCATTCTTTTTCCTGATGGTGAATGTTCCTCTTTATTGTCACACTCCTCCCTGATCGTATGATCACACAAGTGACAGATAGTGGCTGGTCGCTTTATCCTAGTACTTCTCCGTAGTGGGACAGTTATTTCTTTTTCTCTTACATCAGATGTACCAGGACCTGAATTGGCAATGGAATAAGGCAGCTCAACCAAGGAACGTCTGTTCTCTCCCTCACTTTCAGATACAGAACCACTACTACTTGTATCGGAATCTGGTTCTCTCCATTCAGTACTCTCTGATGCTGTGTCATCATTGTCGTCCACTACCGGTGCTAAACTGAGACGTGAGCGCACGTCTCCTACATGTCGAGGCGTGCCATTGACGACCATCGACTGTGGACTTATCACTCCAGTGATACGACCTGGTCTGAATTTCGACGTGCAACGTCTTTGTGGACTGTGTCCCCTTTATAAAGTGCAGAGATCCCATGGTGATTCGGATGGGGCACAACATTGACTCCTTTCACTCTGATCTTGTGTGAGTACAACAAATTGGCAGGTGCTGATGATGCGGACACATCATCCTTGAGGGTAAAGTTGTACCAATACACAGCCTCAATAACAGGACAGCTCTTTCGTGCAGCAATCCGCTTCACTGTCCTATGACACCTTTCTATAATACCATTTCCGGATGGCCCGTATGAACAGCGTGGTCGGAAGTTTACACCCCACTCGTTCATGAACTGCCTGAACTGTTGACTGCAGAAGGCAGTGTCATTATCAGCCAGAATCTTGGCTGGGGGGGGGGGGGAACGTTAAAGAAACACTGATTCTATTTGCCAAATCACATGTGCAGTGTCTTGCCGTTGTAGTGGCCGCCAGATTGAAAACCGCATGGGTCCACAATCGATCAGTGTAAAAAATGGCAACCATTGTAGTGTGTGATGTCCATGCCTAGCCGGTTCCATACGTCCTGCACACTGAGCCCTCCCTTTTTCCATTGCACTGGAGCTGGGTCTATTGTCTGGTATTCCTCACAATTCCGAATAACTGCCTTTACTGCCGCTTTAGACACAGACGGGTCGATTCTACGCACAAAATATAATGTTCGCCTGATTCCAGGATGTCCACTATGTCGATGAATTTCGTCCAGCTGTGTTGGGTTCAGGTTTCCTGTGGCAAAAGCACACACTGGCTGTGTTGGTTCAATATCTCTCTTTACATCATTGAGCCACCGCTGTGAACCTCTCGTCAGGGAGTCTGCTCGGTTCTGGCCAGATCTTACTAGTGCTAGATCAACCGAAATGTCGTACTCTTTCACAAGTGAGATTATCGTGCCCGGTCTCCGCCTTATGAGCATCTCACTTGCGGCCTTTGTGCTCAATCGAGACTTTCCCGTGAGCGCATTCGTCACCCAGTGGTACACACCCACAGAGTCTGTTTTTATGTGTAACACATTGGCATTCCATTTAAGTGCAAGGTTAAGTCCTTTTAGTACGGCATCCAGCTCTGCCACGTTTATATGTTGGGTATCCTTTGTTCGTTGCAACCAGCAGGCATCCTCGATGATGGCTCCACTGGCGTCAAGAGTTACGCCCACAGCTGTACACGAGCAAGTGTATCTGCTATCATACACTCCAGCGGAGCATCGCTAACCTTGTCATCCCAGTTCTGTGTAACAGCTGTAGCGTAACGTTTAATAAAGCCTGTTGCCACTCGAAGCCATCCACATACTGGAAAGTGCCCCACCAGTTTGCCACACATGGAGAAGATACATCTTTGTGCCATAGTTCTCGGCGCATCCACAGTACTGGTTCCTCGCCGCCATCGCAGTTGGCCATGCTCTGCCCAAATTTCTAATCCCAGCACTCGTGCACCATTTTTCAGTTTTTCTGTGTCCTTACTAGTAAGCCCGTACAGGTCCAGATGCTTCCTTACGGATTCTGACGCCACATCCTCATTAATATATATGTCATCAATATACGCCGACGTTGCTCTCCTTATCTTCTCATCCTGGGATAACACAGCGTCGAGCACAGCCCGCATTATAAGAGGTGTCACATTTAAGCCACATCATAACCTAGTTGGACAATATCTTTGTCCTTTAAATATGACTGTCTGGTACGACCAGAGAGATCTCTCAACATGGATCTGTAGGCATGCCTTCCTGAGTCCAGAATGGATACATTCGTTCCTTGCTGTCTTCATTCTCACATATTCTCTGCGCAAACATCTGCATCGCCAGTGAATGCATCAACATAGGTGTTTAATTCACGATAGTCCATCACAGAACGCACCTTATTTTTATTGGCCTGTAGCACAGCCATCAGTGGTATTAGTCCCTTGGGTGGGCCAAACTCCTCCTGATTATATTGCAACAATCAACCATAGTTTATCCAGGTTTGCAACTCGCATTCATCATCTTCCCTTAATTCATTAGACATTGGATATTCAGTAATCCGAGTTTCCAGTTTCTCTGATGCATAACCCGCTGACCATTTCCATGCTGCAACCCACACTTTCTTCCGTTCGTCAAATTTGTCAACAAAATCAGCTTCGTTAATACAAAGTGCTGCGCAGATGGGTTATGCCTCCCCAAACTCCACACTTCCAGATTGTGTGATGCGAACGCTTTAATGGCGTCAATACCAAGTAACATATCAAAATCAAGAGGTTTCCCTTGCATAATCAGCATGTTGATTGTGGCAACGTTACCAGTCTCTGTATGAATCCTAATGGTGCCATTTCCGCAGCAGACCTGCTTCGCGCCGGTCAATGTAGTTACCACCATCTTTTGCTTTGACCAAGACCGATATAGCTTTGCACTCAAGATAGAACGTGAATACCCAGTGTCGAGGAGAGGCAAGCATGGTTCATCATCAACATAAATGGTAATGGCAGGTAGCACCGAGTTCACATTCTGACTGTGGAATAGACTGGCGCTGATGTCTTGTCCCCAACTTCGTTTCCCGGAAATCTCTTACCAGATGATCAGTCTTGTTGCACCGATAACATCGTTGACGGGTAGTCTGCCTCCTTTGCATGCAGTCTCTCGCAAAATGATTAGGGCCGTTGCATTTGTAGCATGTATAATCAGATTGCCCCATGCCCACAGGTGGTTAAGTGATTCAGGTAGGCTGTGTCGCAGCCACAACTGGTTCCCCCATTTCAGCATTGTCTTTCATCGATGCTCGAGCTCGAGCCAACAGCTCTTCTAAAGTCATATCGTCTACCCTAAGGGAGGACCGCAACAGCCTTTTCACAGGGTTGGGAAGCCCCCGTACAAACACACACATCAGCACATTATCTGGTATTCCTCCAAATAGCACTGACAGTCTCACCCGGACGCAATACACGTGCCTCGAACTACTCATACGCTGTAAATCTGTCATCGACAAAGGAAGTGAATAGAGCTCCATTATTTCGTTCTGCATCGGATTTTTCTTCTTGAATTAGTTGCTGGTAAACTGCAAATGCTCCCCCAGTTAGCCGAAGTGGGATGACATTTTCAAGCCGCTTCACTCCAGATAAGTCACACACTAATTCCACCTTCTCAATCCATTCAACGACTTCTCCAGTCCCATCAAACTCAGGAATTATCTTTAGGTCAAAACGGCTGTCCATTTTAAGCCGAGATAGCCTGTTAACTAACTGTGCCAGAAAAATAAAAGAATAATAAAAAAAGTTTTGACTGTAATTCAATTTCCAACCGAATTTCGTGAAACCCACTTTCTCTCTGCCTTTCTCTCTCCAATCCAAATCGCTTCCCCTTCTTCCCAGTTGACCTCTTCATTTATATCACCTGATATCCACATATGCAAATCAGACCACCCGCAGCTATGAAGATTCTCTTTTAAATCTGCATACACGACATGCGAAGCACCTCATTCTTTTTCCTGATGGTGAATGTTCCTCTTTATTGTAACAAGAATTTTGATTTGTTATTGGTAAGTAGTGATTATTGGAATTTGTTTGACATTGACAAATCTATGGAATTACGTAACTTCCTGTTTGTACACATTGGTTGCCATACCAATTCACATCTTAGACAAGCAGTACTTCCACCAGCACATGTGTTACTATTCTCTTAATATTCACTTTGTTTTTTGTTTTTTTTACATTCTTTACGCTAAAAAACGTCTTTGTACAACAAAAGTAAGTATTATATTATTTTTATGCATTTTGCCTTTTTTTCAAATTTAAATATTTATTCATTCAAAATTTTCTTTTGAATTTTAATTTGATCCAGCGAAAATCCCACCGTACACGACTCCTCCTAAATTTTTGTGGCAATTTTGCAGTGTAGTTAACAGAAAAGAAAACGGTAAAAAAAAAACTTACAACAAATAAGTTTTACCAAACGCAAGAAACTGTTATCTTCTATCGATCTGCGTAGGTTTTCAGTTTTGGAACATTTTAAAGCGTTTTTTAAAAAAAGATTTTGTATCGCTATCTAGAAGTCGACCACGTGATCGAATGGTCAGTATATTGCAAAGTATTTTGAAATCAATAAAAACTTATAAAAACAAAAACTTACCCATATCTGACTAGACCCCCCGGACTTAGAGTTAGTGGTATAGTAAGACTATTAAAAAAAATTTGAAATACATTTTACGCCTGAAATAAGTGAGCAACAAAGAAAAGAAAAATTCGTGCCCATTTTCTTTGACGAAATCGGTTGAGTGAAAGTAACCAAAGGAATTTTAAAATAACAAAACTTATAAACAGTTTCGAAAAGTTTAAACCAAACAGGTTGGTAGAATATCTCATTTTTTAGCGATTCGTAACAGTTATTTGTTGTCTATTTGTTTTCTTTGCACGTTCTTCTCTTAACTCCATTTCACAATCGCCAACTCTTTACTTTGTATGTTCCTCATTTATTTTTAATTCACAAATAATATTTTCAATTTTAATATTCTTTCTTAAAAAAAAGTAAATAAATACTAGTTTAAGCAGGTAAAAGTTATTTAACAAATAATTCCTTTTTAGTAAAAATAAAAAAAGTAATAATCTGTTTCAAGAATTTGCAACTAAAATTGTTTTTTACAAAAACCCAAAGAATTGGCTATTCAGAAATTTCACAACTACAACCTAAAAAAATAAAATTCAGGAATTTTTCTCAAACTTTATCATATTAAAAAAATGGGATGTTTTGGGTAAAAACTCGTTGAAAGCCGATAATTTTGTCTACGACAACATATAATACGCAAGAAAAGTATTTTCGTTCATTTTTGGCCATCCATAGATATTTAAAATATGGTCATTTTTTAGTATACGCTAAATACCAAATGCCCCCCCCCCCCCCCACACACACACCGTAAGAAAAAAAAGGATTTTGGTATTTATTTCGCAAGATAAATATGGGTATTTAATCCTTAAACTATTTTTCTTTGAAAAAACTTCCTATAAATATAACTTTTGGGAGATTTAAAAACACAATAAAATAAAAAGAAATCATACCAAATCATTAATCTACGCAAGGAGTGATGATTTAGTACGATTCTATGGTCCTTTTTGGAGGTCCTTAGAGAACGCTAAAAATGTCGGAACATTTGTTTCTAATGTTAAATTCATGAGTTTTTAAAAAAGGTTCAAGAACTTCTGACATCGATAAAGACATCGGATCGAAGGTGCTAATTCCAAATCTGCAGCTAGTTTAGTTCTTAAATCAACCGTTTAACTGTGATGCTGCAACGCAAATACATACATACAAACAGCTTTGCATTATATATATATATATATATATATATATATATATATATATATATATATATATATATATATATATATATATATATGAGAAGAATGTTGTAGTTCGCTTGGAGCATTGTGTATAGAGTAAGAATATTATTTTTTGAAGGCGATAACAATGCGTTGTTAAAGTGACACATACGACACGTGGAATCGTAAAAACAAAACAAAGTGATAATATTGAAAAGTCAATAATTTTCAAAAATTTTTCTTTTTATTTACCAGTGTATCGTGACCGTGGTGTTGGGTTGGAGTGTGTCCTTTTCATTATTTTTTTTTTTTTAATTTTCGAGGGTATCCCTCATCCTCAGCATAAAATAAATACTACCCGAGTGGTAGTATTTATTTTATTGACTTTTCAATATTGTCACTTTGTTTTGTTTTTACGATTCCACGTGTCGTATGTGTCACTTTAACAACGCATTGTTATCGCCTTCAAAAAATAATATTCTTATATATATATATATATATATATATATATATATATATATATATATATATAGAGAGAGAGAGAGAGAGAGAGAGAGAGAGATAAGTTTATGAAATATCCCCCTTCTTTATATTGAAAATGATGAGTGCTGTTTAAAGCATAAACCAATGTTGTTGTTTTAATAATTATTATGATTATTATTCAATATTTTAACATTCGACAGTCCAATTTCTAGCACATTAATACACTGCACAGGAGTGATCTTATTTCTGGTTTTTCTTTGTCTTTTTTTCTCTGATTATACCCAATGAAAAACGCAGGGTGTTTGAAATATTGAATAATAATAAGAATTATTAAAACAACAACATACTTACGTAGAGGTGAGCATTAAAAATGGGGGATTAAATAATAGTGTCTACACACAAACACTGGAAGAAAGGAACTATTTGATAGGAATATGAGTATTTGTAAATTAAGTTATTTTTATACGTATTATTTTTTTAATGTATTAGTGTTTATTTAAAAGAGTAAGCGAATATTTGATGTTAAATTACATGCAGTGCAAAACAAATAAGAAATTAAATGTATCTAAAACATGAATAAACACTTAAACGAAAGTCCTATTTTATATGATTATTTTTATTTTGTAAATAAAGTAAATTTTTTCGAGCATAAGACACGGGAGCACGTGTTTCTATGGTAATTGACTTTACTGACTGGTGAGAACTTTCTTTTATGCAAGCGCAAATCAAGTAACAAAAACGGCAATGAAACCTAACCACGCATCGGTTACAAATGACTGCAAAAATAGTGCGTAATTTTCTGTTAAGTGAAGTCAACGAACAAGTGTAGGAAACATTTTGTTATGTCTTTTTGAAAAACTTAATGGGAAAAATATTACCGATATCTGTGCATTATTTGTAATCTAAAACACGGAACTTTTGTAAAGTCTACTTATCAGCCGCGTAATGATTAATAACATCTGAGCTGACAAGCGGTGTAATACGAAAAAGTACTCTAGTTAAATTTCTACCGTATGTTTTTACGGTGTTCTTAGTCGAAAGATAATAACTTCTGGTGTATGTGCGTGTGTGGGGGTGGGGGTGGGGTAGTCACTCCTACAAACTCGTTGAACTTACTAAGCAAAGATAAACCTGAGCGGATAAAATGTAAAACTCGGTGAATTCAAACGGAAATTTATTTTCTGGAAGAACGTACCAATAAGCGACTAAAACGCATATAAAGCACAATTCTAGATGTAGCTTTAGCTAATGTTTACGGAACTATACCGGTCTAAGAAATAGGGGAAATTTCAACTTTATTCATAAATAATAAGATTATAACTTTCGGATATATATATATATATATATATATATATATATATATATATATATATATATATATATATATATATATATATATATATATATGTTCCTCTACGACGAGCTTGTTATTTTTTTCTTGAATTTCTGTAAGACGTGGTGCTAAAGGCGCTGATGAAGACTTTTTGGAGTAGCTTTGTTAATTTTAAAAATTAAAAGATTAAAAAATAAAATAAAGTATTTCCAGAATGTTTTGGAAACGACCGTACGCCATACTAGACTTGATGTTCTAATTTTTGGAACAATTGCAATGTTCTAATTCATTAAATCTTCTTATATATATATATATATATATATATATATATATATATATATATATATATATATATATATATATATATATTTACACATGTTTCATCTTAACTAAGACTCGTTTTGTGGTTATATATATAAATGTATCACCGGTCGCAGGTTTCAAACAACGAACTAAAGTCACCTTTGATTTCCATCCGACGCTCTTGCCCACTCGGCCGTTCCTTGGCCTTTTGGCTAAGATCAGAGTGTAGTATCTGTTCATATGGATGCTACACTCTGTAGACCGGTACCGTTTTAGCCTTCGGGCCTTGATTTCACCGGTCTGATGTATTGTCCTGTACAGTTTTAGGAGGTCCACCCTCCCAGGCTTTACTTTCTCTTTGAGAAGGGGGTAGTTTACTGCTAATCGCCGCAGGCGCTCCTACCAGGGAATGCCACGGGGCTGCTCAGGCATTTTTTTATAGTCGAGAGCGCGCTAATCCTAATGCGCAGGATAACCACACCTGACCTTGTGTCTAGCTTCTTGGAGAGGAGGTAAATAAAAATACTTTGACCGTATGTCTAACCTCCTGGAGGTAAATAACTTGCCCACTAAGCCGTTGAGATATTCATATAAAAAAGAAGAAAAATAATTTTATTATTCATTTAAGGAACATAGTAAGCTTCCTGGGAGTGCTCGTCCTCCCAAGAGAGTGACTTTTGCAATGTTGATTTAGTTAGACGCTTTATATATATATATATATATATATATATATATATATATATATATATATATATATATATATATATATATGGGGTGGGTAGTCACTCCTACGGAATCCACTCCTTATTGTGGTGGAAGACCATTGGCAGTGCAAATTAAGGGATTGATTGATAACATCTGGTTTGATGGGCATGTTTACTAAGATAAGTGTGACTCTATTATGGTCTCTTTCTACAAAGGCGATGAGTGCCGTAACTATTGAGGCATCTTTTGAATGGAACAGGCAAGGTATTTAGAAGAATCCTGTTGAATAGCCTGAATGTCTACATCTGTGTTTATGCTTCCCGAGAGTCAGTGTGGCTTTAGAAGAAAGAGGGGTATCACTGATATGATCTTTACGACGCGTCAAATGCAGGAAAAATGTATTGAACATCGTCTAAACCTATATCAGGTCTTTGTTGACATGACAGAAGCGTTCGATACAGTTAAATGGAATGCGCTGTAGAAGGTATTGGGTAAGTTGGGATGTCCTCTTAACTTTATTAGACTTCTTCGTGAGCTGCACGGATGCACGTGTCAACTGCAATGGTTTTCTTTCTGAACCCGTTGCAGTTAACAATGGTGTTAAACAGGATGATACACCTTTCACCTAATTTGTTTTCCATCTATTTTGCAGTAAATCTGTCATTGACTTTCACTAACTGTGACAAAGGTGTGTATCTTCGATTTCGCCCATCGGGTCGGCTGTATAACTTACAGCATTTTAAGACTTTGTCAAGGACATTCTCCACTGTTGTTCGAGATTTGCTCTATGCAGATGACGTGGATCTCGTAGCTCATTCGTAGAATGATATGCAGGATATCATGGATCGTTTGCATGGGCGTGTAGAAGCATGGGGCTCACAATAAGCCTAGGCAAGACAAAGGATATGTTTGCCTCAGCCCTTGGTAACCCGTATAATAGACCGGATATATTTGTTGAAGGCCACAGACTGTCTGTAGTGGATCGTTTTATGTATCTGGGTAGGTTTATTTAAGGAACGGATGCGGAGATAAGTAGACGTATGGAACAGGCTAATGTGTCTTTTGGTCATTTTGAAAAGCGTGATATCAGGCTAGAAACTAAGATCTCTGTGTATGAG
>OY744528.1:68629874-68647374 GCA_963556195.1 Sepiola atlantica | reverse complement strand
ATATATATAAGACGTTTATGTAGTTTGCTTGAAGCATTGTTTACTTGTATATAGAAATGTGATACTTAGAAGGCAATACAATGTAGAAGTGTGACGGATAGACACAAGTTGGAGCAAATAAGGCATATAATGGTGGAACAAATTAAATAGTTTCACCCTTAATAAATGTATACACACACACACACACATATATATATATATTTATTTTTTCACAAACACACATATCAAACACTGTTTATCTACACAATGTTACAATGTTATGTAATACCTGTATCAAGATGGTCTGGTCGAAACTCCGTATGATATAATATTTCGGGAACTCTTTATTCTTCAGAACCGTGCTTAACTCAAGTTCAAGCGTGCATATGAAGGTGGTAGTGGGGATGCAGTCCCGCAGAAAATACTGGTTATATATATATATATATATATATATATATATATATATATATATATATATATATATATATATATATATATATATTGAATAAATGAGATCTCTCCTTGTTTATTAACATATCAAACAATGCTTTAAATGGACGACCAACCAATATTACTTAATCTACAGGAGCGAGCCAGGCTCTTCGTTCGACACCGGAATTTGAATCATGGCCGCCAACACCACCAGTGCGGAGAGACCTTTTATCAAGTAACAAAGAAATAAGTTTGGTTATTCTTGTTTTTTATAAAAACATATCAATTTTATATATATATATATATATATATATATATATATATATATATATATATATATATAGTAATCCAGGTAAAGTATACTACCATCTACAGGGTAAACATTCAGAGAATCCTTATTGAGTTTATATAAAAGTGATCAATAATAAATAAAGCTGTTTGATAGAAATGCAAGTTTTTATTTCTACAAACATTATTTGGACTAAACATTTTCTAAACATATTTCGGTCACAGCTGAACACGTGATGAACTCATGAGAAAACAATTCATATCACCTTAAAATATTATTAACCGTTAATTTTTTTATTTGTTTTTATTTGTTCATTAATATATTTATTTATTCATCATATTAAGAAAGGATTCTCGCCTAAATTATCAAGTCGGGGTTAAAACCATACAGCTATGACACGCCCGAAACATCCTGTCGTTAGTTGGAGTTGACACATGTACACACTTACACATAACAAATATTCACACGCGCATATACAAAAATCGCGTAGACACTGATATATATATATATATATATATATATATATATATATATATATATCTTCTTCTATATAAAACTGAATGTCTGTATGTTTGTGTGTGTGTTTGTGTGTTTGTGTGTTTGTTTGTGTGTGCCTTATAGAAAAAAATGGTAGAGAATATAGATACAATATAAGAGTGTATTCTTATGTAAAATTCACAGAGTAAGTTGATGGGCGTATTCCCGAATCTATAAACTTACCCCTTAGGGGTCCATGGGGCAGATTTCATCAGGGGGGTCCTTTTCAGTTATTTTTCATTATATTTTATAGTAATTTGAAATTGCTGAGTCATATTGTAATTAAATTACGTAATAATTTGAAATAACTAAAATTTTATTTAATATTTCTCAATTCTATTTACATAGAAACTACGCCAAGGTCCGCCACTAGCCGCCAATGCCCGCCACTGCCCGCCACTCTGTATGTAAACAAATACATGTACATTTTATAATATCTTATATAAGAAAAGTATTCAATGTTGTCCTGCAAATAATACCTTAAGTTCATGAAAAAATTCATGGTTTTTAATGAAATTTATTTGTTAGAGGATAGCTAAGGAAGAACGATAACTCACGTTTAAAAATACAATTTAGGTTTTTAAAACAAGGTTAGAGAATATACATAACATATAAAAGTGTATTCTCATGTAAAATTCACAGAGTAAGATGATGAGAGTCTTCCCGAATCTATAAACCCATCCCTTAGAGGTCTATGGGGCAGATTTTATCAGGGTGGGGGGGTCGTTTTCAGTTATTTTTCATTCTATTGTACTGTAATTAGAAAATGCTGAGTCATATTTTGCTTTAATTACGTAATAATTTGAGATAAATTTTAATTTTATTTAACGTTTCTTAGCGTCAATTCTATTTACATGGAGGGGGTAAGAAACTATGCGAAGGTCAACCACTAGCCGCCACTTCCCGTCACTCTGTACGTACACAAATACATGTACATGGACACTGTATAATATCTTATATAAGAAAAGTATTCGGCGTTGTCCGGCAAATTATGCCTTAATTACATAAAACAATTCATGGTTTTTAATGAAATTTATTTGTTAGAGGATAGCTAAGGAAGAACGATAACTCACGTTTAAAAACACAATTTAGGGTTGTTTAAAAAAGGTTAGAGAATATAGATAAAATATAAAAGTGTATTCTTATGTAAAATTCACAGAGTAAGATTATTTATCTTCATCATATTCTGAAATGGGGGGGGGGTGCAGAACATGGGTATAGACCGGGCTATTTGTTCTACTCGGCATTGTTCGAGATCAATAATCATTATTAACATCATTTTTCTTAATACTTTGATTTTACCGATACTTTTGGCAGTTCTGTGAAGACCTCCTTACTAACATTACAGTATTTAAAAATTAAAGGGGGAAAGATAAAGAGACGGTTAGTGGGATAGAGAGGGGGGAGATAGAAGTTTTAACATCAAAATGTTACACATATTATTTAACATATATTTTTTATGTCCCGAAGCAATAAATGTAAGATTACACTATTACATTTAAAGCAGATTACTCCGGGGGGGGGGGAGAAATGAATTACATTATTATTAGTTTTTAACACATTTAAAAAAGACTAGAATCATATGGGAAAAAGGGAAATAGAGGGTTGAAGGAGGGAGGGAAACAATGAGGACCAGGGAAGGAGAGACAGCTAGAGAAAGAAGAGAGATTGAAGTTTTTATATAAAGATGTTAAACACACTCTTTAATTTCTACTACTTTGTTTTTTTTATTGCCCCGGGCAACGCCGGGTAGTCCTGCTAGTATATTTATAAAATGAAAAAGGAAAGCCAAAAAATGTATTATTTATGTATTCGTCAACGTTTCGTCTTTATTGTAAAACCTCCATCAGAATGAAGAAAAAATGAAGAAATAAAATCATACAAGCATAAATTTGTATCTGCCTGCAAGCCATGAGCTTCGGCCAGTTTGTTAAGTGAAGAAAAATAAAAATAAAAGTGAGAAGGAAAAAAGGATGGTCAGTAGTAGTAGTAGTATTATTAGTAGTTTATAGTGTTTTTAGGAGGGGGAGTGGGAGGAGCTATGTGCTCGTCGGAATCAGTTTATTTCTTTAGCCGTGAAAAAAAAAGTTTGGCTAAGGGTATATTTCTTCTAACGACGCTTTAATAACTGTACTAACACTTATATATATATATATATATATATATATATATATATATATATATATATATATATATATATATATATATATATATATATTTATGTATATATATAAGGATATATATATATAAGGATATATATATATATTTATATATATATAAAGATTTATATATATATATATATATATATAAGGATATATATATAAAGATATATATATATATATATATATATATATATAAGGATATATATAAGGATATATATAAGGATATATATATATTTATACATATATAAAGATATATATATATATATAAGGATATATATATATATATATATATATATATATATATATATATATATATATATATATATATACAGGGTGATTCATAAGTCACTTAGCTATTTATTTTTGAAATTCTAAAGTTAAAAATTTACGACTTTTTGTAGCATATTTGATTGATTATGAAATAAATACATATAGAAACAAATATATAAACGAACAAATTTTAAATAACAAATAGCAGTAATTAAAGAGTCAGATAACAAAGGATATATATATATCAGGATATATCATCATCATCATCATCATCATCATCATCATCATCATCATCATCATCATCATCATCATCATCATCATCATCATCATCCTCCTCCTCCTCCTCCTCCTCCTCCAGGCAAGGTAAACATACACAGGATAGTACTCCAAATAATTTAAACTGGGCTTTTATTTTATTTTATTCTATTTTATTCTATTTCTTATTTTATATTTTATTTTTGATGTTATTCTTGATATTTTTTTTACATTATTATTATTTTTTTTAATTCTGAAGTCATTTAATTTTAAATTTCTTGTTATTTTTTCTCCGATTCATTTTTTTCCAAATATGATCTAAGGTTAAAATCGGATTTTAACTCTCCCTGATGAGATCTATAACAGCTGTTCATCGATGGCATCGACATGCCAGTGTCGCGGATTTTGTACTTGTCTGTGTAAATAAAAATAATCATATATATATATATATATATATATATATATATATATATATATATATATATATATATATATATATAGAGAGAGAGAGAGAGAGAGAGAGAGAGAGAGAGAGAGACAGAGACAGAGACAGAGAGATAGATAAATATAAATATCTATAAGTGGTTACTATATTTCGACAAATTTGGTTAATTATTCAAATTACTTTTTAGATTTTTTGCACTTGAATAGACCAGCTAATATAAACTTATGTTAACGTGATATTTATCGCCATTCGGCGTAGAAAATCGATACGTCTGCTTGTTTAAAATGTGTCCATTGTTTTTTTTGTTTCTCATTAAAAACAGTTTCCATTATATATATATATATATATATATATATATATATATATATATATATATATATATAACAGAGTGAGAGAGAGAGCGAGAGAGAGAGAGAGAGAGAGAGAGCGAGAGAGAGAGGAAGAGAGAGAGGGGGAGAGGGGTTAGTCAGTGTTGACTTAACATGCTTTTTTTGTTTCTCATTAAAAACAGTTTTATTTCCATTATATATATATATATATATATATATATATATATATATATATATATATATATATATATGTGTGTGTGTGTGTGTGTGTGTGTGTATATATATTACATATAAAAAAGTTGTTTTGTATACTGCAACTATGGTTTAACGTGCTCGCGTGGTCAGTAAACCGAATAATATTCGAGTTTGAAGTCGAATTCACGATTTGTTTTCATTCTCCGACTTTTTTTTTCATATTTCCGAAAACCGGCTTATCTCTAAAGAGCAGCCGTGGTAAACCAAAGACTATATGTTTCTTACCGGGGTGTGAAACACGCGTAAGATGGAAAGAAAAAAAAATAGGCATTCGCCGAAATAAAGAAATAAAGAAATAAGAAAATATGATTGTGGATTGATTTTTTAGAAATTGGAATGCTACTAACCAGTATATATATATATATATATATATATATATATATATATATATATATATATATATATATATATATATATATAACAGAGTGAGAGAGAGAGACAGAGAGAGAGAGAGAGCGAGAGAGAGAGAGAGAGCGAGAGAGAGAGAGAGAGGAAGAGAGAGAGAGAGAGGGGGAGAGGGGTTAGTCAGTGTTGACGTAACATGCTTGCTTTGCCTGAATTTTATTTTAATACCGGACTACCTTATGCCTTTTAAAATGCTTGTGATTCTTTGTGTGCCATATTGCTTGCTTTTAGGTGATGTTTTGGTTTCTTCTCAAGGGACGCAACCATGTTTCAGCAATATCAGCAACTGCAATGGTAGAAAGAACAACAGAAAGAAAAGCTTCGAGTGGAAGAAAAATTCCAAGAGAAACCGAAAGAACAAAAAGAATATCAGATGAAAATGGAATCACATTGATAATTTGAATTACGATCCTGACAACGAGATTACGTTTGCTTCGTATTTACTACGGTACGAGGACATTTATAATATGGACAGTGTGAATTGGACCGATTTTAAACAGGTTCGGTTGCTATTAAAGAAAAGTGTGTACGATTGAACATACCAAATTATATACCAATTATATGTTGCCACAAAAAACAGTTACCTGGAGCGATACAATTATTGACTAAATTGTTTAGACCTAAAACGTCTCTTTTAAAAGTGGAAATGAATAATCCTTACAAGGCAAGACGACAAACACTACATTACTTTTGCTAGCGCAGTTAACAAATTCTGCAATAATTTGAGGTTGCCGGAGTGCTAACAATTTTAAATGTCTTATATTTGCGCAAGGATAAGTATCGAATATTGATGCAGAAATCAAAATAATAAGTGCTAAATAAACTGGAGAATGAATCTAATTTAACTCTCCAGCATATCGCAGAGGACTGTCACCGGTTTATTAGCGTGCGTTAAGATTCAAAAGATATTGAACAGAGTGGGGGATAACATATCAGAAAAATCCGCAACAAGCTAAATTTGATAATCAAAAGAAAAGTAATCTTTTCTCTAAACTGTGTTTCGGTTGCAGACAGCTGCATTAGTACAAAGATTGTTAACATAAAACGAAAAAGTGCTTAAAGTGCGATCACGTTGGACACAAAACTACGCACTGCAGAGTAAAAAATAGTTTTATCACAATTGCTAAATGTGACAAAGCGGAAAATATTAGGAAGTTTGCTCAAGTAAGAATATTGAATAAAAATATTAAAATGCAACTTGACTCAGGCTCTGATTTGTCAATTATAAATCTTCAGACATGGAAGAAAATTGGAAAGCCGATTTTATTGAGAACTAAAAAAGTAGCCAAAAGCGTCACTGGAGGGCAAATCAAATTCGAGGGCGAACTAATAACTACACATAATATACTACGAGGAAAAACTTGAAAATGTTTGTGATGAACAATTCATGTAACCTTCTGGACACAGATTGCATGGAAAAGTTCTTACTGTGGGATTTTCTTATAAATTCCTTCAGCCAGAATATGAAAACTTTAGATACTGTAGCAGAAAATTCATAGTAAGAATTGAAAGAAAGTTTTTCAGAAGTTTTTTTTTTCTGATAGGCTGGGTAGATTAAAAAATGTAACTGGAAAATTTGAGTACAAACCGAATATACAACCAATCTTCAAAAAGATACGAAATGTGCTATTCATATCAGTAGATAAAATCGACACTGAACTAGATATACTCAGGAAATGGGAGTGCTATCGAGGGTCGCCTACAGTTTACGTGAAGATAAAAAGTAAAGAAATCCGTGTGTGCGTACTGACTTTTCCACGAGTTTGAACCAGGCATTGAGAGATTATCATTATCCTCTGCCTTGTCCAGAACAAATATTCGCGAAGCTAAACGGAGGAAATATTTTTTGAAAGTTGACTTAAGCGACGCATATTTGCAGATACCGGTGAACAAAGAATGTTCGAAGTTACTGTATATAAATACACATAAATAGTTATACAAAATTGAAAGACTACCGTTTGGAGTAAAAGTTTCGCCAGCTATATTTAAACAGGTAATGGACGCATTACTGAGTTTGCGGCGGCCTATCTTGATGATATTCTAATTACTAGTAAAACTACCGAGCAACATGAAGCGGACGTACATGAAGATTTCAAAAGAATTCAAGACTACGGTTTCAAATTAAAGGAAGAGAAATGCGATTGTTAATGGAAAAATTAAATATCTGGTACAAACAATAGACAAGAATTGGAGAAGACCCAGCACAGAACGAACAGGTGCAATAAAGAATATGCCAGCTCCCAAAAAACATGTCGTCATTGCAAAGTTTCCTTGGGTTAGTGAATTACTACAACGTATTTATCTCAAGCATGCACAACCTACGGGCGCCTTTAAAAGAACTATTGAAGAAGGAGAAAGATTGGATATTGATGGTATAATGCCAAGATGCATGTGAGAAAATAAACAACATTGCCACGTCTGGATAATTTTTAATAGATTATGATTCAGAGCGCAAAATCGTTGTAGCTACCGATGCTAGTTCATATGGCATTGGAGCTTGTATTTTACACAGAATGGACGACGGTTCGCTGAAGCCTATCGCACATGCGTCTCGTACACTTTTTCCGGCAGGAAAGAGCTACTCACATATTGAAAACAGATTACAAAGATGGGAACCATCTTCTTAAATGACAATTACAAAATGGAGTATTATCCATCTTCAAAACTAAGTCATGCGGACGGACTGTCTAGATTGATACCACAATCTGTTGAACCCTTTGAGGACACTGTAATTGCCTCTTTACAAACGGAAGTTGATGTAAAAAACGCGTTGTGTCCCATCATAAGAGAGCTTCAAGTGACACTTGAAGAAATAACGATAAAGGCGATGAATGGTGATTTTCTAAAGAACATAAAAAAGGTATAATAGAAAAGAACCAACAAATTACGGAAGTATATTCCATCTGCGATGATGTCGTGATGTACAGTGATCGGGTGGTCATTCCAGCAGCATTACAAAAACATATTTTAAGAAAGTTTCATGTCGGTTACCCAGGCATTTGAAGAATGAAGTGTCTTATGCGAAGTAACGTCTACTGGACGAGCATGGACCGAAATATTGAGACTATAGTTAAATCATGTAAAGGGTATGCGTAAAGCAGCAAAGACGCCTCCCATAAAATTAGAACCCTGGCCCAAAACTGACCGACCGTGGTCTAGAATCCATATTAACTTTGCCGGGTTCTATTATATGGTAGTAGTGAATAGTTTCGCTGAATGGTAAGGGATACTTAAGTGTAAAAAATTAACGACAGAAGTAACAATTGTTCTTTTTTCATTATTTTTTTTGCACGTTTCGGAGTCATGGATTGTGTAGTATCAGATAAAGGTACTAAATTCACGTTCAGTGAATTCAAAATGTTTTGTCAGTCGTTTTTGTGGACACATCACAATCGCTTCGTATCATGCGAGAGCAATGGCCAGGCTGAACGATTTGTCGATACTTTTAAAAGAGCGTTAAAAAAAGCTGAGAAGGCCATTTTGGATTTTCTACAAGTGTATAGGATAACCTCAAATAATAACGTACCAGCGCGCATGTCACCAGCGGAAGCTATTTTCGCAATAAATGTCAACACGATTTTTAACAGAGTGTTACCGATTCGTAAGAAACAGAAACGTAAAATAAATGGCACAAAAGGACGTTTTAAACTAGATGTGAACTTGTTTTCTCGAATGTTCAAGAACAACAAATCATTTTTAGGAAACCGGGATTGTGGATAAACGAATTGGGAATGTGCTGTACATGGTGAAGGGGCCACCATTTATCCAAAAGAGACATTTGAATCAAATGAGAAAAATATATTTGGATGCTGCATAGGACAATACTACAGAAGAAAAGTTGATGGGCGTCGTCGGGTTTGCCACGTTTGAATTACCAATCCCACAAGTATTTTCTGAAAGGGAAACGAAAAAATACAGATTTCATGGAAGTCAACCCGAAGAGGAAAAGTTATTGACTCCACACGGAGCAAGTGTAAAAGGAGGTGTTATGGTGTGATGTTTATCTACCCTATTTCTGTAATAGATCCACTATTCCAGGCACTATGAATAGAGTTACGACTAAGTGTCGTGTCAGTCATTGGTGTCAGTCATCGCCACAGTATCAGACGCAGACTTTCTGTAACAGACTATTCTGTACTTCTGTAAATAGACTCTTGTAAATATACCACCGTGTTGTCTTAATTATTAACGGCCCTTCAAGGCCACAACTCTCTCTCTCTATTTATTAACAATCAAAAGATTGGAAAAGTTCATTATACACAACAGGGGATATCACCAAAAGAAATACTAATACTAACTAACCCATAGCTGGAATGGAGAGGGAGAGAGATTGAGAGAGAGAGAGAGAGAGAGAGGGAGAGAGTCATAGAGATAACAGAAAGAGAGACAATAAAAAATAAAATGCCACTAAATCTTTATTTTCCAGTAAAGTTATCAATTTTGTATGCCTGTTTGTCCATTAGCCCAGAAATAAAAGTTTTCAAGCATATCTGGAATCTCCTAGGATAATGATTAATCAGAAACCCCAGAAAAGTTTTTCCCAAAACAAAAACTTACTTTAGAAAACTTTTCTTTAGATCAATTAACCACGAAAATAACACATGCATTTATTCTAAAATTCACTACATTTTGTTTCTTTATCAGAAGAGACCCAGACACATTTGTCTCCCTCTATCTATCTCTCCTAAAAAGGTATGAAAACTGATTTGCTTACCCCCAACTAATATATATATATATATATATATATATATATATATATATATATATATATATATATATATATATATATATATATATATTTAAAGTTTATATAAATATTTTATTGAATGAGATTTTATCTTTTGATCATTCTGTATAACATTCTAAGACATTTTCGAAAGTCAGAAAGTTAGGTGAATAACATTTTTCCAAAGGTCATATTACTGTTTTGAACTTTATTATTTCTTTATTTCTAGCGCTTTCGACTAACTATTTTCATTCTATGCAAAAATGGTAAACTTATGCATATAGCCCGATCAAGTACAAAAATGAAAGGAGATCTATTTTAAAAGTTTGAACAGAAAAAAAGAGACACGAACGCAAGGAATTGAAACTGTAAGAAATTTTATAAGCTCACCCCTCCACAAAAACACACATCCCATGTGAGGGCACCAGCATGGACTGATACAACACAACATGGTAGTGAAGTGTCAAGGAGGATGGAAAGACCGAGGATGGAGAGCACTAAGCAGACCTCCACTTGAAGGGTGCGGAGAGTACTGGGACAAGGAGGTGTATTGCCACCCAAATCCGAGAGAAGACCAAAGTCATTCGCAATGATTATCGACAGAGGTGGAGAATTGTTATCACTTTGACTCCAGCTAACACCACCAGTTATTGTCAATGAGCAGTCACGGATGATGACCCGTGTGAGAACTCGTGAGTAAATAATAATAATAATAATAATAATAATAATAATAATAATAATAATAATAATAATAATAATAATAATAATAACAATAACAATCAAATGCACGTAACATGCCAGAAAGTTGAAAAGAATATGAAAACTGAAGAAAATGACAGTAATATAACTTGTAGGAGTGCTAGCAACAGTTCCCAAAAGCCCGGAAGAAAAGACTAGGAGAAAGTGGAATCAAAGGGAGGATCGACACCATTAAATCCCTGAGTGCGGAAACCAACCTAAATAACCAGGTAACGCCAACCAACCACAGGTAAATTGAAAAAACATTACACGAATCCAATGAAACTGAAACTACCAGAAATCCCATAATCTGCTCCCCGACCCGACCCGTATCCATGAAGCGTCAAGAAGGATGGAAAGACCGACGAAGAATAACACCATGAAGAACTCCAATGGAAGAGTGCAGAGAGTACTGCAATCTTGGGGGGGGGCGTATTTCCATCGAAGTTCTAGAGAAAGTAAACGGTTTTTATCAGCGATAAATTAATGGTAAACGACTGTTGTGATAACGTAAAGTGAATTGCCACGATTATCAAAAGTGACGGAGAGTGCAGACTCCAAGGCACACCACTTGTTATTGCCAGTCAGCAATCAGGTGCAAAAACTCTTAAGTGTAAAAACAGCAATAGTATAACCCGGATGCTACTCAACAACATACTCAGAAAGTGTAATGCCGGATACAAGTAGAATTAGGGGTTGGGTTATTAGTGTTAGTTATTGAAAAAGTGTTATGTGTTCGTGTCGGTATTGAATCCGATTTTATTTATGTTAGGTTTTGAACTATTAATATTGATGTAAACTTACGTAAGGCGGCATTTTTAGTGGGGTGCTTAGTGGCAATGCATGCAGACAACGGGCCTGCGGTGATAGAAATATTTAGACAAGAGAAGAAAAAGCACCCTAGAAATGGGGTGACGTTTTTGAAATAGTTTTGTATCCCGATGATCGCCTTCGTGGTCGCACTACGATAAACACAACACAAGACAAATTGTTAACACAAGACAAATTGTTGAATCCCAGTTGAGTTCAGGATGCATGTATGATATCGTCAGCGCGAAATGAGGTTCCCCAAACGTTGCCCATTCATAGCTGTCTCGTCGTGTCGACCCCCAGCGATTGTCTTCTTTGTCCAACGCCGAGTCATTGGATTTCGAAATCTCTCGGGAACTTCCCAAGCAGCCAACTGCCGCAAACTAAAAAACTGTCGTAAACTAACGTGAACTATTGTTAAAACTGAAAGAAAAATGTCGCAAACAACTGTTATTCCTGAATATATTTAGTTTCCACCTGAAATCCTAAGACCGGCCTGACTGATAAGCGGAAATTGACCATTAACCGCGAGGCGTCTTACTATCTCGAGAGTTCAAAAGATCTCGGTGTCCGCCATTGTCTTTTACTTATCCCACTTCCGATAGCTTTTCCCATTTTTGTGAATCATTTTATCGACTATGGAGGGGGGCAATCCACAGTATCACAGTAATATCTTCTTGGATACGAGGTTCCATTCTGTGATTATGGCAAACTTGAGATTTCCCAAAAGTAATGTTCATACCAGATGGTGAACATTGTGGTCAGTCAGTCTTCATGTCTATAAATTAACAGCTGATAATCTCGAGTAGTCTTGCGGTGTGGTCAAAGTAATATATATATTCCAGCAGAGAGAGTCAATTGTGTTTCTGTGATTTTCAGAGACAGATAGGCCATAAGCTAATGGATTTTGTTCGGTAAGAAGATATGTTTGTCTGTTCAGTCGAAAAAACAACAACCTTCTGTTGCATCCTGAGCAAGACCACATGATTGATACTGCGACCGTAGACGGAATCTGCATTTGGTTTCGATAAAATAGATTACTAGTGTCCTTGTCTCTGTTACTTTTCGTGTTATTTTTATGGATATTTAAGAGTTAGTATTTTATTAATCAATTAATTCATTGCGAAAATTATTGTTAATAAGTGTTTGTTTTATATTAGTAAGTTCTTTGTAAAATATTGTTCTGGATGAAGAAGTGTGAAAAACTTGATCACTTTTTCTTATCAGGGCTATTTTATATTTTTCAGGGCATTCGCTATGGAAATTAAGTCGGCAGGAGTTTTTACTTATTGGCTTTTTATATATAGATGTATGAGATGTGTCTTCATTATTGGAGTCTATGTGTACATCAAGAAATGATATGTTCTTACTGATATTCCTTACGCATGCGTATAAATAGTTTTGTGTGAAGAGCGGGACTTATCTGTAAGGTATTTTCGTCTAATGAATTGTTTGCAAGAAATATTCTTTCGACACTAAATAATAAAAAGGGTTGATATGCTGTAAAATAGCATAAACAAAACAAATCACAAATTACGGCAATTTAAAAATGTTGTGTACTACTCAAAAATTGTTTTATTTTTATTTTAGCTTGCTAAATATTTTAATTAATCTTAAGAGATTAAGTGTTTCAAGAACAGCTGGTTCAATGGAATTTCACGGTCGAATTTAAGGGGTTTGAACACGAGTTGGAGGGAAATAGAATTTTCCGACTGAATTCACAAAGGAGATGTGTGTATGTGCGTGTTTATACGTATGTGTGTTTGTGTGAGAGAGTGAGAGCGCGAGAGAGTGTGTGTAGGAAAGTTATATATGATCGTCGGCATAAAAAAACACGAGAAATAAAATGGCGTCTGGTGATCGTCCTTCACGAGATTGACAGTTACGCCGAATTTTGTTTTAAACCGATTTTAAATAACTTTCTTATCATAGTTTTCATTTCATACCAAATATTTTGGACAATTTTAGAAGCAAGGTAAATCCAAACTCTCTTTTCGTTTTTCTTTTTTGTTAGGATATTCTATAGATAATTTTCCGAAACCTTTTCCCTTTTCAAACCTTTCATATATATATATATATATATATATATATATATATATATATATATATATATATATATATATATATATATTAAATAAATCTTTTGAGGTACAAAACTTATAAATGCATTTAAAAAGGATGCGCGGAAATCTCTCAAAGGCCGTTTCGACTATCACGTCGTCAGGAGAAAATCGATAGTTTTATAATCAATAATATCGTCGAAAGAAAGAACCATTTGAAAATATTGGAATCTGTCTCTATCGCTATTCGCAAACCTTCCTTGTGCCGGCAGAAGGAATTTGTCAGATCTCTAAATCTTTTTGGGGAACTTTGAACTCCCTCCCCCCCCCTAACGTAGTGCCTTTTAATTGTTTTTTTTTAACGAAATCATTAAATTCACTTCTTTTAATCGCTTAATCGTTAATTTTGGCACATTCAGTTCCCCGTTTGCTATTTTTTCGACGATATTATTGTTTCAAAATAGGGGGTTTAAAACTAGATCAGAGCAAAAAGTTCTCTTTCTCTATTGGCGTAATCCGAGCAAACAAAGCTTATAACGAGAATATATTACAAAATAACGAACGTTTACCGTATTTTGGTAGCATACATTGCAGTTCTATCGTTCGGTGAAGAAGTATCATTTTAACCTCGAAAAATAACACTTCTTTTCTAACTTGTTTTAAACTGGAGTTGTAGTTTTGTTTGGAGGGATAATCTTTCTGTTGCAGCATTAACCGAGACCACACGATTGACACTCTGACCAGTGTCGGAATCAAGTACTGACTCCAGACGAAGACAACAAATGGACGATCACGGCTTTCTCGGCCTTTTGGGCAAGATCAAAGTGTATTATCTGTCCCGACGGGTACTACACCCTATGGCCTTCGGGTCTGGATTTCGCCGGTCTATGGGTCTGTCCTGTGCAGTTCTAGGTCAACCCTCCCAGGCTTCGCCTCCCCTCTTTGGGGAGGAGTAAGTTTATTGCTTACTGCCTGAGGCGCCCCTATCAGGGAATGCCGACGGGCTGCTCAGGCAATTTTTAATGGCCAGAGGGCTCACCTTCTCGGGCGCTGGCTTTTCAAACCCCACTTTCCCGACTCGAGCTTGGGTCACATCTTACTTGTGGAAGTAAGATAAGACTGGCCTTGTGCCTAACTCCTGTAGCGGAGTAAATAAAACGGCTTTCTCGGCCTTTTGGCCAGGATCAAAGTGTAGTATTTGTTCCGACGGATACTACACCCTATAGACCGGTGTCGTCTTGTCCTTCGGGGCTTGATTCCGCCGCTCTTTGGGGAGGAGTAAGTTTATAGCTTACTGCCCGAGGCGCCCCTACCGGGGAATGCCGACGGGGCTGTCCAGGCAATTTTTAATAACCAGAGCGCTCACCTTCTCGGGCGCTGGCTTTTCAAATCCCACTTTCCGACCTTGTGTCACATACACCTATTGTGGGTAGGTGTTAAATACCGGCCTTTTGGCTAGGAAGAAAGTGTAGTATCTGTTCCGATGGACACTGCAACCTATAGACCGGTGTCGTCTTGTCCTTCGGGGCTTGATTCCGCCGGTCTGTGGGGTTGTCCTGTGCAGTTCTAGGAGGTCCACCCTCCCAAGACTTGGAGTAAGTTTATTGCTTACTGCCTGAGGCGCCCCTACCGGGGAATGCCGACGGGGCTGCCTAGGCAATTTTTAATGGCTAGAGTGCTCACCTTCTCGGGCGCTGGCTTTTCAAACCCCACTTTCCCGACCCGACCTTGGGTCACATCTTACCTTGTGGGAGTAAGATAAAACTGGCCTTGTGCCTAACCTCCTGGGGAGGTAAATAAATCGTGCAGTGAACGCACACAGACGCACGTTCACATTAGTGTCAGACAAAAATTACTCTACTCCCAAAATAGCCGAACATTTCAACAAGACAAAACATACATATCAAATGTATTTTAACAGACACCAAATTCCTGTCCACATATGCACGCAAGCAAAATGAAACAAAATGGGGTTTTAAACTAAACATACATAAATCAGGTCTGAACTTGGATGTCGGTGTTCTGTTCTGATACTACACTTCATCTTTTCTGTCCTCGGTCAGTGAAGGAGAAATCTTTCTAGACTGACACAATTTAAATTTCTTTTGTCCCAACCCGATTCTTTTGGGGGAGTTTGAATTTCCCCACATTAAAAATCCGACCTTTTTTCTAACTCAGCTCATATGGGAAGGCAAGTAAATAGGGATTTAGAAAGATCTCGTTTTTACATAAATATTTGTTAATTGAAAAAAGAAAGAAGAATTCTTAACGATAATGAGAACAAGATAAACGCGCGTACGTTGATATTAGCAAAAAAAAAAGAAATTCGGTTGGCCTTTCAAACGTACACTTTCACGCGTAGCAGACATACGCGTTCAAAGAATCGTTATCTAAGAACATTTGAAAAGAGAGTTGTACAAAGTTGAACATGTCTAGTTTTTCATAAAAGTTGCATGTTCAATCAATTTTTATAAAAAAAAATAATTTTTGATAAATGACGGAGGACGTTCGAAATATTAGAATTAAAAATTATATTGATATCTGTAATGTACATGCTTTTATGTTTTCTGTACGAAAAGTTTTTATTTGAGAAATGTGAAGAAATTCACAATTTTGAGTGCATTTTCTATTCTTTATTCGCTATTATTATGCTAAAACTTAGCTCAACAACGTTTGTTTCCCTAAAGCTTATTTCCTATACACTTTAATGGCACACAATACATGCTAAAATATTCTTTGTTTCTGGGATTGAGTTATGTTTGAAAAAGAATGTTATTTTAATTGTTCTAATTAACTGTAATTTGTAATCAACTGAACAAGTCACGCATCTCGCATTTCGCTATCTATGTATTTCTCTCTATCTCTCTAACTCTATGTTGTTTCAACCACCCTTTAACAGTGTTTATAATGTCACTATGGTAATTTAGAAAAAGTGTGACTCTCTCTTTCGAACCAATTTACATAGTATATTCGTAGATACCACAAACACGTATGTAAATAAGATAGCAAAATAATAGTACTCTTTGTTTCTATATTATCCTTATGGATAGACTAAAAAGACTGATTATTTTTAGTTGTTAAAGAATAATTTCTGAACAGATTTGTCACGGTTTATGAAAAGTGGAACAGATAATGGTAGAGGTTCTCACCCAACTGGTAACAAAAAGTCTAGTCTAGTATATATATATATATATATATATATATATATATATATATATATATATATATATATATATATATACATATATATATATATATATATATATTCCACTGCCAACTTATCTATCTATGTAATTCTTCTGATGATAAGATTTTAATCTTTGAAAAGCCTTGGCTTAAGGAGAGAATAATAAACATGTTTTTACCGAGTACACCGTGCATTGAACAATCGAAGTTGAAATAAATTTGTCATTCGTACATGTTTATTCCTCTTCTTTCATCTATCTTATATATATATATATATATATATATATATATATATATATATATATATATATATATATATATATATATATATATATAGTACTTAATTTCTATTATATTATTGCTTTTGTTTTTGCAACATTCATAATGCAACGTATTCGAATATATTTTTACCTGTAGCATTTATGTAAATGCTAAGTCGGGTGGAAAAAATTGTTTCTTCTACAAATGTGATGGCCCCATATGAGAGCGTACATATTTTTAAAGTATAATTATCCACGGATACGTGTTTTGACGTCAACGGCTCATCAGTGTGGCTATATCTAACGAGATTCGAAACCAGGACGGGACCACGAAAATTCGTTGTCAGTTGAATAAGTATATC
>OY744528.1:68619874-68624874 GCA_963556195.1 Sepiola atlantica | reverse complement strand
CAGAACAGATTCTACACCTTGCTCCGAGCTGAAATGCCAAGTAATTATAAATTGTAGCATAATTAGATCAATAAAAATGACTTATTTTTCAAACATAACTCAATTAAGGAATATTTTAGTATGTAGTTTTAGATCAATAAAAATGACTTTTTTTTCAAACATAACTCAATTAAAGAATATTTTAGTATGTAGTTTTAGATCAATAAAAATGACTTTTTTTCAAACATAACTCAATTAAGGAATATTTTAATATGTAGTTTTAGATCAATAAAAATGACTTTTTTTCAAACATAACTCAATTAAGGAATATTTTAGTATGTAGTTTTAGATCAATAAAAATGACTTTTTTTCAAACATAACTCAATTAAGGAATATTTTAGTATGTAGTTTCTGTTATTAAAGTATATAGAAAAAAGTCTTAGGGAAACAAATGTTGATTAACTCAGCTTTATTATAATAATAGCTAATAATGAAAACAGGTATGTTCGACGCAATGTTTACCGTGTCTGTTGGAAATTCGGATGCGATTTTGATGTATTTAAAATGTCAATTCAAAAATAATTTTTGGCTAGAATTAAGTTTTATAGTTCCGAAGTCGAGTATTATGGTTCATTTGTGCTCAAAACTAAAGATTAATAGTATTTGCGCATAGGCGCCACTAATCTATTAAAGAACCACGTTTCTTGCAGAATTGCCTGCGCGCACGAAAATGCCGGGGGTCGAGCGTACAGCTGCAGATTTACAAGGTTAAATTGGGTTGAGACTGAAAATGCAGAAGGCAGAAACGCAGCCATGCGAAAATCACTTGATTCTCTTTTCGTCAATCGGAAGACTGACTTCAATTGCATTTCCGGAACACGTGACTTATTGTTGACCCAGAACAGACGGAGGTTCCGAGAAGAAGAAGAAGAAGAAGAAGAAGGCATTAAGACGATAGAAAAAGAGTCAGTAATTAGAAAACAAAACAAAAATTAAACCTAAAAGAAACAACAACAAAAAATAAGTTCGGAAGAAAGGAACAACGCTATTTTTTTTGGAGAGAGAAAAAATATTGAAAATTTTCATCAGCGTTTATTTGTTTATTTATTTTTGTTTATTGTTTGTTTATTGCTGAGCCTTACGTACTTGAAAAATGAAGACTCCGGAAGTGAGTAGTTCAAGACAGTTAAAAGTTGAGGTTTTACGTTTGTGTATGATGGGAAGGAGTCTAGCGGCTTATGTTTAGGGCTAGGGTTGACTGATGGGTAGCGCCAGGGACAGGGTTTGGGTGAAATTTGTTATAAAAAAAGAACATATCTTTCTTTCATTTCACCCCCTCCAATGATGTAAAATCATGCAAAGAAATGAAAATGTATCGTATACGCGTATGCGTGTGTGTTGTGTATGTTTGTGAGAGAGAGAGGGAGAACGAAATAGAGAGCGAATACAATTAAAGATGTGTGTGTGTGTGTGTGAGAGAGAGAGAGAGAGAGAGAGAGAGAGAGAGGATAAAGAATGGTAGTAATTTTTACGATATAAATAGCTGAGTTCGAATCTCACGTAAGTTTAAAGTATTTTTTTTTGTTTTTACTGAATACGTGTTTTAAAAATGTAAAGCAATGAACACAACATAATAACATACAAAGAACATTACATAAATATTTAAAAAAACTAAGTGATCTTTTTTTTTTAATAATCGAGAAAAAATTGACATAAAAGGTATTCGGCTTTAGTCCAAAGCGAATTATTTTTTGCTTAGAAACAATTTATAATTGTTTTGCCAATACAAAAACAATACATACGTCGTAGTTAGTTACTCTCTCATGCAAAAATCTAAGTAGCGTATTTTTTCCACGAAATTTCACAAATATTTATCTTCGTACTAGCTATAAAGCGGTAGAAGCTAGGTAAAGATGGAAATTGAAATACCCAGGTACTGTACCAACATCGCTCAAGGAGTGGGTATACACCACTACTATTACTACTACTACTACTGATGATGATGATGATGATGATGATGATGATGATGAATAGTCATAGATCCGATGCCCTATTCAATATTATTTCTGTACAATTACAGAAATACAATATGGAAATAGGTATTAATTTTGCCTTAAGGAAAGGAGAAAATTACAACTTTTAAATAGGATGTATTTGCTCTTCTTCTTCTTCTTCTTCTTCTTCTTCTTCTTCTTCTTCTTCTTCTTCTTCTTCTTCTTCTTCAAAGATTTGTTTCCAGAAATATCGAGAATTATCGTCATATTTTATCTAATATATAAAGGTAAGACGATTTTTCCCTGTGCCTTTTTGAAAAATAAGAAAATAACCACATGCATCACAGGCTACTAAGCTCACCACTATATTAAGCTTATTCACTCCAGCGTGTTTTAGTAAATTTGTTATTATTTTTCTCCAGTTAACACTAAATATAACTTTGGGCCCACCATCTACGACTCTCCTCAAAACATACTCTATGTAGGTATCAAAAACTTTTTCCGCTTATACTTTAGTACTGACACTCTTCTCCACGACACCGGGAACTAATAAACAACGTCTACTTAAAAAAAGTGTCCGTTAATATTTACTATTTGTCTGCTATTAATTTACTACCTAATACAAAACATTACGCACACATTTAATGGACGTTCTCACTAATTCCGCTAATTTTCGAGAATATCGGATTACATTATTTCTACCTATTACGTATACATTTATACTTATTCCGGTTTTTAGAGAATGCAATTAACGAACATAGTTCCTTGCAGTATTTCATCATTCAACATGGCGGCTACTATTTCTTTAACGACTTTACTTTTAAATTAAATCAATATACGCCAAGATACTCGACTGATGGCATAAAGTTGACATTTTCTAAATCCTACACCTTTCACACGTATGATATCCAAAAATTGAATAAAACATCGATTTCCTCGTATAGAAATGTCTCAAAACGTGTGACTGGTGGACCCATTTATTCTGGCAGATCATAACATAAAACGCAAGCCAGCTTACAGGCTTCGTTTACCTGTATTTTTCAATAGATTTTCTACTCGTTTTCGTGGCCAATTCGGCACAAACGTAGATCCGATGGGTTTAGCGTTTGATCCCAGTCGACTCACACAATGGGCCGTTTTTTGTAATTCAACGTTATTATGTAATAATTTTAAAAGAAATCAATATAATACGTAGTACTTTAACTATTAGATCAATATAATACGTAATACTTTTAACTATTGTGAATATCACCATTTCTATTCGAACACAATTGTCCGATGTGACCTACTTGCGTTCTGTCAGATGTTGAAATTTTTTTAATTCATTCTTTTATATTTCCCCCGGGCAATGCCGAGCGCCGGGTCCAGCTAGTCTATATAATAAGACGCTACGGCAATTTCGTGTTCGTACGCAAGTTATCACCCTCCACTCTTTTTTAAAAAGATGGGATCGCCCGATCACCAAAGATGCAACGCTTAAAAAAAATGTATATTTAGCTGACAATTATCTTTTTACAGTAAAAAGAAAGAGAATATTTTTTGTTTTAAAAAGATATAAATTGTTACAATTTTCAATAAATAAAGAATAGACATATTCGTTTTATCGATTAAATTTTTTTTAAAAACTGATAATGGCAATTATTTTACGGGAGAAGAAAGAGACAACCTTTGCTTAACCTTACATAAATGTATTATTTAAACGTAAATTATGCAGATGGATCAAGAAAGCAAGCGTGAAATTTCCACGGGATCTCACTACTCTATATAATAATACGCAAATGAAATTTGGTGTTTCTGCAGTATTGTGTACATATGAAACATTTCTGTCTTTAATTTAAAAGAGTGACATGAAAGTGGAAGATAATTCAAACTTTTTTGTCAAATCTGATTTCTCCAAAATGGAAGTTAGAAATAATCAATTTTAATACACGACTTGCACGCACACACAACGCTCGGTGCTGTTCGGCACTGACATTTAAATATTAAATCAAATAAAAATTCAGACGATACGTTAAAATTAAATAGATTTATTGAAATGAATTAAACATCAAGTAATAAATAAACCAGTTTTAAAAATACGTAATTGAAATGAAGTAAAGTTTAAATGAAATGTAATAAATAAACCAGTTTTAATAAATAAATAAAAGTTTTATTCTGGGTACAATTCTGCGATCTGTATGAAAATACTTCCAAGGGCAGTCTTTCCGAATGTTTGTCTTCACATAAACTCTGATAGGTACGATTCCACCATTTGCGCGTGTGTGTCACATTCGGTTTCACTCCGCACTTAAAATTAGTCTGTGTGATTGCAAAAAAATCTATTAAGTTGCCCTTATCTCCAATTTAAAAAAAGAAGATATTCTAGATTCATACTGTTTACGTCCAGTTTTGGAGAAATCAGATTTGACAAAAAGTTTGAATTATCTCTCCCTTTCATACCACTCTTTTAAAGACGGAAATATTTCATATGTACACAATACTCCAGAAGCACCGGTAATTTCATTTTCGTACGGACGTTATCATTCCCCACCTCTTTTTTTTTTTAAGATAAAGATGCAATGCAAAGAAAGTAAGTTTTAAATTTCGGTACTGGTACAGCTTTAGAACCAGACAAAGACTGAACTGTTTTTACTTAACCCTAACACTAACCCAATCTTAAACTAAACCTTACCTAACCCTAAGCTAACGCTAACGGGTTTTGTCTGCTTTAAAAGCTGTACCAGTACGAAAATTTAATCCGATGACGGTTTTGTGTCGAACGTGAAACTCGAACTAAAATACACTTTTTTCACTACAGCAAAGAAATAATTAAAGTGTAGTATCTGTTTGTCTAAAGATAGTGTAATAATATCGTGGGGTTTGCATCGCACCGGACGTCCATAGAATTGAAATATTTTAACGCACGGCAGGAATATACAAAATATGGAAGATACAACTGTGGAATTTAAATGAGTCTCGTTTAAGAATTTCGTGTTTGTACGTATGTTATCACCTTTCACACTCATATACAAACACGTTTAGGAATTT
>OY744528.1:68544874-68614874 GCA_963556195.1 Sepiola atlantica | reverse complement strand
ATTAGAAATCTTAGTGCAAATGTATTATTTGTGTAATTTGCGTAGGTTAGACAACGAACATTAAATCAATACTTAATAATAAAATGGTGTTGTCATTATGTTTTTAATTTTTAAAACGCGAAAACTTTTCTTTGAAAATAATTTGTCTGATTTAATATTTATTCTTAAAATAATTTCATTCTTTCCGAATTATTTTAAATATTTGAGTTGATTGTTATGACAACCTGGTCTACATCGAATGAAAATACTAGTATCAGTTATGCTGCATGGACATCTCTTGGTTTATAAACACAAGAAGACAAACCCCTATTCTTAGGCAGTTTTATTCTTTATATGGACATTTCATTATCATTAGTTTTAGCTGAATAATTTGATAAGAGTTGCTCTCATTACCGAAAAAAATAAATGTTTTTGATTTTGATTTTTTTAACTAAAGTAAATCAAACATGAAAAGTGAATCAAACATGAAAGAATACGAATTCATAAACGCAACACAGAATCTATAATTCAAAATAATGAATTAATAGAACATTTATTGAAAGAAATTAAAATGTGTGTGTATTTTTATTTTATTTTACAAAATAAACAGTTTATTTGCAATATATTTGAATATCTCGCTTATTTCGTTGGATTTTCGCACACATTTGGAATAAACTTATTAATTAGTATAAAATTGTATTTTTTTATCCTGAAATATAATTCTAATTTATTATTTTAAGAATTTAAAATATCAACTTTTATCAGCCGTTCGTAGTCAAAATCAACTGGAAAAGACAAAATCGCCAGTCAGGACTCTGAAAATGTGATAATTATTAGGAAATACGTTTGAAAAAAAAAAGGAACACGTTTAAAATGATTTCCAAGTGAATGAATAATCGTTAGGAGAGTATCCGTGTTCTTGACAGGAGAATAAAGTCACAATAGCAGGAACAAGTTAACAATGATTGCCAAGTGAATGAATAATCCTATAGACGTAGGTCTGCTTCTCAGATTACTTACTCTGATTACAGATAGACGCATTTTAGCTGACAATTGCCATTATTGTTACGCAATAAGAAAGAGATACGTTTTCTTAATATAATTAACCCTGAAATATCTTCATGATTTCAAACGAAATATTATCATTAACATTAAATTATGCCGATATATGAAAAAGAAAACGTGGAATTTCTACGGGTGGCGTTAGTGTTTATAGGTGCTATTGAACTTTTTGATTGCAACCAATTCGTATCGGGTAATCTTCGTTTTGTATTGTCTCCTCTTACTGGTGTTAAGCTAATTTTTTACCCGATATTTTAAACTCTTTTTGAACATTCATTTGTACCAGATATTTTAAATTCTTTCATAGTCGGTTTTATTTTTTATTACAATTTTTTTTATTTATTGTCGTCATGCTCCACAATAAATTATTTTTTTAAAATCCAATAATTATTTTTTGCCAATAAATTATTATTTTTAAACATTCCAATAAAATCCGTTTTAAAACATTCTTTCTCCAACAAATTATTTTTCAAAACATTCGTTACGGTCTTCTAACCTAATCTTAACCCTAATCTAATCCTTACTGGCAGCCAGTTGGACATAGGGTTAGTGGTAAACATTGTTGTTAACTGCCTTAACACTCTAGAATGGCCCGGAAATAGGGCATCATTTTATGTAAATTCATATACGTAACTGATACCTTACTCTAAATTCTCAATTAATTGTTTTTTTTTCTTTTTTCAGTGTGTTCACACATAATCGCCTAAAAAGTAGAATCTCATTTGTGTGTGTGTGTGTGTGTGATTCAGCGGAGAGTGTTAATCTACAAATGTACAATAAAAACATCTTTCTTGTTACTGTCTTATTTTTTAAGGTAAAAAAATAACGTAATGTCGTAGTAATAGGAGGCAATATAAAAAGAAATTAACCGAAACGAAATTGTTCCAGTCAAGAAAGTTTAAGAGTAGGTTTTTATATTGATACAGTTGATACTATCTACGTGCATTCTAGGATAGATATAATTCAAAACAAACTGTCATTTGCCGCTCATTTCCCTACACGCTACGAAGAAAAGATATGACATAGTCATTTTTAATGCGAAGATTCCAATGGTGACGGCCAGTTCCCAAAATACTCCCATCTCTCTCGACACTTCCTGACTGTTCGAAACTGAGTCCTATTTGACAAATACCACAAATACCAAACGGCATTAATAGTTTGGTCAGATTAGGTTTTACTTTTTAATTTTTTTTTACTTTTGGTCACCCCAAACAAGGTGTATTGCCACTGAAGCGTAATGGACTGTTATGGTAGGGGCGAAATTTATAGGGCGGGAAAACTTGTGTGGGTAATTGGGCAGCAAGATATTTTTTCACATGATATTTAAGTTTCTGAATTTTGGTAATGTTGGGAAAACTGGGAGCAGGAAGGGAATTCCAAATGTAAACAGTCCAAGTAAAGAAGCCATCAGAGTAGGAACATTTCTGGCATCCAAGGACATCTAGAGGTGAAGGGTGGGATTTAGCAGCTAGTCGGGTGGGTCGGAGGAATTTTCGTTTAGGGAGTACAAGTTCATCGGAGCACATTCCGTGGAAGTACTTATAAAGCAAGCACATGGATGCAACTCTGTAGTGATGCGAAAAAAAACTGAAACATGGCAAATAATGCGGAACCTATTACTTTAAAAAGAGGAAGTGGCTAGTGGTTGGTGCACCAGCCCAGATATGGAAACAGTACCCCATGCACGGGCTAATGTTGGCTTTGTAGAGATATAGGATACTTGCAGGTGTGAGAAGTATTTTTAGTCGGATAGAGGGAGGCTACCTTCTTTGCAGCAGCCTCGACAACATCTTCTATGTACTTATTCCATTTCATGTTGCCTGAGAATATGTACACCCCGCCCTTCCATAGTTTTTAGGAAAAATAAATTATACGCGTTTAAGTACAACAGACTGTAATGCCAACATTCTTGAAATATTACGAAATCTTTATCTTTTAACAAATTTGTCTACAGCCGTTTTGATGTAAAGCATTTGTCAAAATGAGCTGAAATGCAGCTTGAAGGTAACATTTTTGCTACATTAATTCAGCCAGAAAAATTTAAGTTATTTCTCTCAATTAAATTACTTCAGCGGACACTTTCATTATCTCATATTATGTTCCGCCATCTTGGAAATAGTTTAAAACAAAAAATAGGAATGAAAAGTAAAAAGACAAAAAAACAAACAAACAACAAACTATAACTTAATACATTTGTCTATTTTTGATGAACGTATAATTAACTAGCTTTACCTACTCGGCGTTGGCCGGGAGTCTTTTTAACTTTCATTTTTGTTTCGTTTTTTTTCTCCATTTCTTTAAATCGCATAATAATTTTTTTCATTACCCGATACTATTTTTACTTACAATTTTATTTGTATTTTTTAAACTATACCGTTTTTTATTTTTTAAAAATATTATTAATTTTTCAAACAGCGAGAAGTAATTCAACATGTACGAATACAGAGTTACGTCCATTTTTTTTAAAGAGGGCGTCTGCATAAAAATAATTCTGATCTGGTCAAATTATTTTCTGGAAGGAATTACACCTAATTACGTTTTGTTGTTCCTAAAAACAAATGACAAACCAGAAGCAAACATTTTTTTGTAGAAAGAAAGCTATCGATGACAAAAATCAAAAAGAGACTAACTTTACTTTATGTATTAGAAGATTAGATTAGATGAGAAGCTAAGAGCCACAAGTAGCAAATCAGCAAGCAGGCCGATAACTAGAAAAGGAGGTTAAGTATTATATAAGTTAACTAGCTGTAGCTACCCAGCGTTACCCTGGAAGTATTTTTGCTTCCATTTTTTTAAAAATCGAATAAATACTTTCGATTCTTTTATAACTCTTCAATTTATAAATAATAAGAACCACATTTTAAAATGTATCTGTTCCGATGGATACTACACCCGATAGACCGGTACCGTCTTGGCCTTCGGGCCTTGATTCCGCCGGTCTGTGGGTTTGTCCTGTGCAGTTCTAGGAGGTCCACCCTTCCAGGCTTTGCCTTCTCACCCTTTGTTTCTCACCCTTTGTTTATTGCTAATCGCCTGAGGCGCCCCTACCGGGGAATGCCGATGGGGCTGCCTAGGCTTTTTTTGTAGGCCAGAGTGTTCATCTTCTCGGGCGCTGGCTTTTCAAACCCCACTTTCCCGACCTTGTGTCACATCTTACCGCTGAGGGAGGAAGATAAATACAAAAAAAAAAGAAGCATATTTTAAATCGGAGAATATAATAGGAGTTGTCTACCTTATGTGCAAATAAATAAAAATGAAAAACAAAAATGACTACACTGCATCCCGGTAAACGGCTGATAGGCACAGCTCGTATAAAATAAAATAAAATGATGTATATCTTTTTATAAACACAAAAATAACCATTTTTACACCCGCCTCCATTTTTAAAGTGTTCTTAAACTAACACTTAAAAAAAGACGCCTGCTTGTCGTGTGACTCATACATTTGAACAATTTTTATGTATTTTCTTTGTCTATCTTTGAATAATCACGTTAGATCATCGAAGTTAAGCGACGTCGAGCCTAGCCAGTACCAGATGGGTGACCATTTAATAGTACCAGCGCTGTATGTGCGAGGAAGACAACGGCTCTCTACAAAACCTGACGTCATCAAAATCGGATTTCGATTGAATACCGTAAAGTAGAGATTATCTTCTATATAATTTCTATCATTTCTCAATGTGAGAACTATCAAGTGTTTATAGTGCACAACGTACATGTTTAGGGTGTTCGAAATAAATTTCATAGTATTTCTAAAGGAAAGATAAATGTCATATCTTGGCCAATAATTGACGTACTCTTAAAATTCAATGTGCATCTCTTAGAGAAACTTTTGCCGAATACAACGCTCTCAAATAAACCGCCCGGGCCTCCACAAGGGTCTCCCGGCGAGACCTGAATCTGGAGCACGCGGCCTCTACGGTGTCGTTCAGAGAGTCATAGGCATCAGCAGAAATCATCTTGTCCTTGGTGTTGCAGGCGGTACTGTTGGTGTTTTTACCAAGTGCTTCTCACACATAATAGTGCATAGCGTTGGAATAGGGCGAATTAGGGGATCAGATGTTGGGTATGGTGAAGTCGTGGAAGTTCCCAACAGCAACTTTTGGGTGTTCCTACATGTATGACCCGGAACTGAATCCCACTGCAACAGATATGGCCTTCTCACAGCCACCGTCTCCACCCAGCACTTGAAAACAGTAGACATCAACTCAATATATCCATCTGAATTGAGTCTGAGTAGCTTTTCAAATATATGAGAAAACATGACCTTCGCCAAAAACATGCCTAAAGATCATGGTTTGATGAAACTTGGTCTTCATAACGAGCGGGATTTCGTGCAGACTAGGTTAGTTACCTGTTTTTCTGCGAGTTGTACAACTCATCTTGAGAAGAACTATAGCATCCTTGACTCGACTATGAGTTTCACCTTCTTGAGGAATTTCTTGGCTTTCGAAAGGCGGTTCTCTTGAGCCTTTCCAGTGAGTAGTTGGCCCTTGCGAGTCGTATAAAGAGTATTGATTTACTCCTCTCCAGGAGTTAGGCACAAGGCCAGTTTTTATCTTACTCCCACAAGTAAGATGTGACCCAAGGTCGGGTCGGGAAAGTGGGGTTCAAAAATTGCCTGGGCAGCCCCGTCGGCATTCCCCAGTAGGGGCGCCTCAGGCAGTAAGCAATAAACTTACTCCTCCTCAAAGAGGGGAGGCGAAGCCTGGGAGGGTTGACCTCCTAGAACTGCACAGGACAGACTCATAGATCGGCGTAAATCAAGGCTCCGAAGGCCAAGACAATACCAGTCTATGGGGTGCAGTATCCATCGGAACAGATACTACACTTTGATCTTAGCCAAAAGGCCAAGGAGTAAAGTATTGATTTACTCCTCTCCAGGAGTTAGGCACAAGGCCAGTTTTATCTTACTCACACAAGGTAAGATGCGACTCAAGGTCGGGTCGGGAAAGTGGGTGTTGAAAAGCCAGCACCCGAGAGGTGAGCACTCTGGCCATTAAAAATTGCCTGGGCAGCCCCGTCGGCATTCCCCGGTAGAGGCGCCTCAGGCAGTAAGCAATAAACTTACTCCTCCCTAAAGAGGGGAGGCAAAGCCTGGGAGGGTGGACCTCCCAGAACTGAACAGGACAGACCCATTTACCGGCGTAATCAAGACCCGAAAGCCAAGACAACACCAGTATGGGGTGCAGTATCCATCGGAACAGATACTACACTTTGATCTTAGCCAAAAGAGTAGCGAGTATCTTAGTTCATAATAGTTTAATAATCGCCACTCCGACGCCCACCTCTCTCGCCAATGGCTTCATGGCTTTACATAGATCTTGCCGTACTTTTTTTATTTAGCTTCTTAACGAATTACGTTCCACGAACACAGTCAAAGTGTCTGCTATAATCTTTCCTGCTAGCAACTGGTTCCACATCTCCATCGCAATTCTTCAGCTAATATCGCTTAAAGGAACTTTTGCCAAATGCAGCTTACGCAGAGAAGCCGTTCTGAGCCTCGACCAGGGCCTACAGGTGGGACCTAAATCAGGAGCACGATCCCTCCAACCCACCACTAGTTCACAGAAACAGCTATCCGTGTCACTGTACAACTATTAATGGTTCTGAAATGAAAGAATATAAAATATGATCAAATTTTTCTCGAACACCCTGTATTAGATGAGTTAATATTGTAGCAGTTACGTGACTGCGATCTATTATTTCCTTTTGTATTTACATGTAATCGCTCGCGTACTGATTAGTGTGCGGTTCGATTGGCTAACACAGGCATGTCCAACTTGATAAGAACAGCATTGCGTATGCCCAGACTCGCGTAGCAACGCCGTGAGCCTTAGGAACCGTGCGGATGGTCATCTATTCCAGTTTCCACCCAGACTATTTATCGCACAAATATAAACAGTTCCTTAACAGACGCCGTTGATACCAGACGCTAAAAGTCTCTTCTTGTCTCTTGTCATGGCGTGGCAGGACGAGATCGAAATCCAGAACTCAATTCTTTTTCTACAGTCAATGCTCACCGGCCGAACCAGCCTGTCTTGCTGTCTTATGTTCTTGTGTTACTAACTCCTTCTGATTCAAATTCTGTTTGACGAAACTGTTTAATAAAGTTGATGAAACAAGATGTGATTTTTTATATGAAACCTGGTGACCCTTTTTTTCTTCTTCATTTCAAGCAAGCCTTGTGAGATGAATACAAACGCTACTACAAAATGGCTATCTTCAATCTCTGACAAGCATCTCAACCTTACCAACACCTCTACAATATCTACTCTTATAACTTGTAGTATTCATCTAAACGGTGCCAGTCGTTTTTACCACGAGCTAGCGAATTAATGACTATTTAACCTGATTGGGTCACCTGGGCCAATAAGTCTGATGTTTAAAAGACCCGTGAATTCTGATGATCCCAGGAAAACATAATTGACGACGATGCCCAATACATTGTTTGAATGTATTTTTATAACTTCGCTCAAACTTTATTTAACTCTTCATAACATTCAGACTATCAACACCGTCAATGGTCTCGATTTTGGATTCGCTGATCATTGTTACGATTCTATCTTTGACGATTTATTAACTAAAACATTTCACTGACGTCACTCTGGAAATAGAAACGAGGCTTCATCACTTTTTACATAAGGAATTGCATTCAATAAAAGTATGAAGTGAACACCGCGCGTTTTCTCCTAATTCCTGGCTTCGGTCATGGCTCAATATATTACAATGTTGTTCTAATTGTTGGAAATTAATCAGTATGATAAGCCAACTAGTAACATTTGAGAATTACTAATTTTACCTACTCTGTTTGCTAGTAGTGAAAGACGGAAATATAGTTTAGGATGTGTCAACTTCTCATACAACTACTTTCTATCCTCCCTATGTTAGATCCTTACACTAGATCCCCGTCCTCTACAACCAGCAAACACTTTAAATGGAATTTCTGGAAATGCCGGAAGTACCAGAAATGAAATGTGTAGAACTAAGCGTATTTATATAAAGAGAATTGCAATGGCTGGCGTTTGTCTACTTCTGCGCTCTCAAGCTAGTGGTAAAATATTGACTTGTATTCAATTAATCATTGGCAATCAGTATTGCGCTTCGGCGTTCGAACGACCCAAAAAGGATTGATACTCCGTAAAACAGACGGATTAAAAGCCGCTTGGGTGTCTCTGTCCTCTTTTATCCCTCTGCCCCCCTTTTTTTTATTGATATCGTGAGCGACTAGAACGTGACGATGTAAAATAAATAAAGTGCTAACAAATAAACCGAATAAAGCTTTGATTTCGAGTTGGTGAGATGAACCGGCGCCATATTGTATTTTCTTGTTGTCCAGTCTTCCTTGAGCTACAGGACGGCCACGGAAAATGAAACCCCGGAAAATTCCCTGCCGACGTTCTCTTTCTTCTAATGAAGGACCCCGACGCGGCTTCGACTTGTAAGGAATGAGTGTTTCTCGATCGCCCCTCCATTAGTCTTCCTTTGAAGTGGTTTGTGCGTGTGTGTGTGTGTCTGAGAGAGAGAGAGAGAGAGAGAGAGAGAGAGAGAGAGAGAGAGAGAGAGAGAGAGAGAGAGAGAGAGTCCTGTTAATTGTGATTTTACGAACATGACCACCGGGGATGGGCGGAGAGTAGCGTTAGGAGATGCAGGTGGGGGTTCATCGGCTGGGAAGTTCCCAGGGTGGGGTCGTTGGTCTTTTATGACAAATGGCAAGTTTCAAAGGTTGGCAATTAGTATTTGTTAATTAAGAAAAAAAATGAATAAAATTAAATAATTAAAAAAGATGGATCAGGCAGTGGTAGGAAAATGATTTTTCTCGAAAAAGTTGATATTGGAAGGTAATTTTAGTCAACAGTTGTTTTCCTACAAATTACAATTGCTCTCTATTGGTACATATCTCACGTGATATATATATATATATATATATATATATATATATATATATATATATATATATATATATATATATATATATATGAGAAAGGAAGGATGAGAGTAATTCGACGTAATAGGGAATGAAAAAGGAAAAAACAAGAGATATTTTTTTATATATTCATCAAAGTTTCATCTTTATTGTAAGACTTCCTCAGGATGATAATTTTTTTAAAAAGTCATGCAAGTACATCGAAATATTGGGTTGACATGATGGGTTTATAAGGAAAAGTAGTAGCCGTTGCTACTAAGAGCTCTGGACGAGGGTCCCGGCTGCGAGAAGTCAGTCAGTAGCAAACAGTAAACACCCCCCCCCCAAAAAAAAACAAACAAACTGACTGACTTCTCGCAGCCGGGACCCTCGTCCAGAGCTCTTAGTAGCCACGGCTACTACTTTTCCTTATAAACCCATCATGTTAACCCAATATTTCCATGTACTTGCATGACTTTTTTCTAAAAAATATTATCCTAAAGAAGTCTTACAATAAAGTTGATGAATATATAAAAAATATCTCTTGGTTTTTCCTTTTTCATTTCATATATATATATATATATATATATATATATATATATATATATATATATATATATATATATATATATAAGAGGTTTATGTAGTTTGCTTGAAGTATATATAAATGTGATACTTAGAAGGCAATACAATGCAGAGGTGTGACGGATAGACACAAGTTGGAGCAAATAAGACATATAATGGCAATATATATATATATATATATATATATATATATATATATATATATATATATATATATATATATATTATTGTTTTGTTTAGGAAAGTATGTTTTCAATTTTATACTACTTACAATATCAGAAAATTTCTAATTACAAGATCAATGAAGATTTATTACTAAATGTAGAGCATATATATTATATTATATGTATTCAATTCCGAAAGTCCATGTAAAAGGCAATCCAAAAATATAATTCACATCAGTTCCTTCAATTCTTTATTTCCGCACTTCAGTGGAGATTTATCATTTACATTGTTCATCTTACATACAAAACCATCAAATTTGCTATATTAATCAATTGATAAACCTACACGTGTTTCATGGCGGACAGAACAAAATTAAAGTTCGTTTGTCTGCTCGTCAGTCATCAGGGAATCATAGAAATATGTAGTGGAGTTGTAAAAACAAGTTGTAACTGAGATCATCGTCGCCGGACTGCTTCCAGATTATTCTTCTTATTTTTGTTGGGGGGGGGGGGAGAATACCATTTGTCTTTGCTGCCTCTTTTTATCATGTAAGTTTATTCCATGCTCTCATGAATTACCAGATCTCGCCTATTTAAATCTCCTCAACGGAGGTTTAACTTCTCTAATCGTTTTTTTCTTCCGTGTTTTCCTTCTTCCTTTGGGTATTATAACTATAAGGAAAAGAAGAGAAAGAAAGGGGAAACTAATGTTCACTAGATAAATCCAATTATCTGTTGTGGGTTGGGGTAATTATCTGATAGGTAATACTTTTTAGGGGTCTATAACTAAAATTGAAATTCTGTGTCACACACAAATATATACATCAATATATACACGCATATGTACCTATCTGTTTACTCATTTATATATTTTTACGTGGGGCACAATTGTCTATACCTAGTTTAGTTTAGGAAGATGTTATGTATGTGTGTGTGTGTCTGTGTGTTTTTGAGAAGTGTGTTAAATTAGAAGTGTTTATATTGAATTTATTATGTGATGTATATATCTCTATATTTTAAAAGCATGTTTATTTGTGGTGTGGTGAAAAGAATTTGTAGGGACTCAAAATTCCAATATCTGAGTTATACCCCCTGGTATAATTTGTAGATAATTTTCTTTCATTCTTTCTGCGGCGCTGTGTGGAATGGAAACCTGTTTGTAATAATATGCATTTTATGTTGTCTATTGTGTGGTTTGGTAAGTTGTAATGTCTTGCCACTGGTGAGTAGATGTTGTTGTCCCTGATAGCTTTCTTGTCGTTATTCAACCTTGCGCGGAACGAAGTGCTTGTCTCACCGACATAACGCCCTTAACTGCAATATGTGCAGTGCAAGTAGTAGACGACGTTGTCACCATAGCACGTGAATCCTGGGCGTTCCAGTTTGGCATGTGAGTTTGGTAGAGTGATAGCAGAATCTGTCACTATATGTTAACAGATCTGACAGCGAGGTTTATTGCATGGGAGGTTACTTTGGTGATTGTTGAATTGTGGTTTGGTGTAGGGTGATGTGAGGAGTGTCGATTGATTGGCTATTTGCCTTCTGGCATTGGTTGGTGGTGCGGTGAACAGGGAGGCGATGTTTGGATCTGTTTTGAAATTTCAGAAATTTTTGATTAGTAGGTATGAGAGCTTGTGTGTGTTCTGATTGAAGTCAAAGACAATTTGGATTCTGCTGTTAGGTTGCTTTTTCTTGTAGGTCAAAATTAAACTTGAACGAAAAACACACACATATATATATATATATATATATATATATATATATATATATATCAACATTATTTATGTATTCATCAACTTTTCGTCTTCATTTCAAGACTTCTTCGGGATGATTGATTTGAAGAAATAAAATTCAAGTACAATATTTGAAAATATTTGGTGTGTTCAACTATTTTACTTGTAGTTTATTTCTATAAATCAATCATCCCGAGGTAGTCTTGAAATAATGACGAAACGTTGATGAATACATAAATATTTTTTGTTTTTCTTTTTCATTTTCCATCACGTTGGAATATTATTACCATATTTCCATTATATATATATATATATATATATATATATATATATATATATATATATATATATATATATATATATATATATGTGTGTGTGTGTGTTTATAAAGAATATATATATATTAAGCGTATAATCCTTATAATATTCAAAATGTTTCCAATTGTAAGCTCAATGAAATTGCTTTACAAGATTAAGGGCGTATATATTTTATATTTGCATTTCAATGATCACAGGAAATCAACCCAAAACCATTATTTTCATTAATTCTTACACTTTATTACTGTATTTCGATGAAAGTTTATTTCTGTTCTTTCATCTTACACTCAAAAAAATTTTTTTCAAATTTAATATCCTTTTTTTTACACATGTTTCATAGCAAATCTGGATAAATGAATTTTTTGTCCAACCATGTCAATAATCAGAGAATAGTAGTATATACGGTGGAATTGTTAAAAACATATTACATATCACACAGGAGAAAATACGGTGAAGTTCCAGACTGAGTCCTGATAAAAGCTTTGTAAGTTGAAGTAAAATAAAGTAAAAAAAGTCACATAAGGAATGGTGACAAATTCAAAAAAGGAAGATTGCTTCAAACTTGGTGCTTACGGAGCTGGTCTCGATGCAAAATAATATATATATATATATATATATATATATATATATATATATATATATACAATACAATTATGTGGAGCCTATATCTTACATGCTTGTTTGTATCTTGTCATCGTGCACATTCGCTGACGTCACAAAAGACGAATAATGTAAATATTACGTAATTCGCCCCGTCCACTACTTTTCTTATAATTCGCCCCTATGTTACGTTATTTGCATTTTGCGACGCCATCTAGCATGCACGGTGACTAATTTTCTATTCATTTACTCTTTAATAACGTTATCCGCCTTTTGTGACGTCATCCAGTGTGCACGGAAATCAAGCAACTTGTCCCCTCTCATTCTACACTCTGTCTCTCCCGTGACCCGCTGCGTCATCTAAACCCGACGGATCACGTGTCTCTTTACTCTATCTATAAATTTACCAAAAGCTGCAATTCGTCATTTATGACATCATCTATATATATATTTTTATAGTAATCATTCGTTTTTATATACGCTCTACGCTTTCTCTATCCCCCTCTCTCATTTCTCTCTATTTTTCTTTTACCTTTCTCTCACTTTACCTCTCCCCCGTATAGAATAGATTCAGCTATTATTTTAAATAAATAAATAAAAAAAAGACTTAAATCGTCAACGTCTTTCCAGGAACAATGCAAAAACGATCTTTTATGCGTTCGTCTCTCCGCTATCTTTTAAGAATCCTCTTCTTTCTCCAGCTTGTTTTTGTTCATTTGATTTCGACACCTGGGGATAATTCGACGAAGAATCGAAAACGTTCGTGATAACTATGGAACATTGATACATTTTATTTTTGATTTTGATACAAAACAGACCATTATTTTTAACAATGTTTTCACTGTAAGTGTAGTATGAACACAGCATGACGTCGCTAGCTATAAATGCATCGTTCCTTTCATTAAGTTGAACGCTCTTATAAAGTCAAGCCACCGGATAAAGTGTTAAAATTGTCACTGTTTATTCGCTATTCAGCGTTGGCGTAGTGGTTCTATATGTCGGGATTTTAGTTGTAAAATACTCGGAATACGGGGTTTCGAATCGCATGACCAGTAGTGAATAGTCCTATCTCTATGCTGATGAGTCCTGATTATAAAGGACGAAACGTATTCGTACATAGATAATAAACAAAACAAATATATATATATATGAACTGGCTTTAGCCCGTCAGCCTCTACCTATGATTTAATGATTAAGAGTTACTCGAATGTGACATCTAAACCTGACCCTCAAGATCGCCATGGACATGGAATTCGTGCCTACATTAGAGACGGCTTTCCATGTGGTAGATACATCTTCAAATAAGACCCTAAATTGCCCTATATGTTTTGATCGTGAAGGGCCGATAATACATAAGACAAAACAGTGGTACATTTACGAGAATATGTATTTGCAGAAGTACAAAATAATATGTTACAGAAAGACTGATATTTACCTCTCCCCACCGCAGGAAGATGTGACACAAGGTCGGAAAGTGGGATTTGTTCGTCTGGCGCACTAGATGTAGCGCACTCTGGCCCCGCAAAAAATACCTGGGCAGCCCGGTCGGCATTCCGTGGTCGGGGCGCCTCAGGCAGTTAGTAATAAATTAACTCCTTCCCGAAGAGGAGAGGCAAGGCCTGGGAGGGTGCACCTCCTATGACTACCCAGCACTAATACCTCAGCCCGACAGATTAAAGGCACCATAATGGCTCACTTCAGTTGGACTCATTGTCGAGAACAAATCCTCGACATAGTAAGAATGGCGTCTCTGACTTTCACAGTATGACTGTGGAAGAAAGATTGGCATTTACTTCCTTCCCATCACATGAAGATGTGGCACAAGGCCGAAAGGTGGGGTAGAATAAAGCCAGCGCTCCTAAAAAGGGGCACTCTGGCCTATAAAAATTGCCTGGACAGCCACGTCGGTATTCCACGGTTGGACGCCTCAGGCAGTTAGCAATAAACTAACACAACCCCAAAGAGGAGAGGCAAAGCCTGAGAGAGTGGACCTCCTATGACTACCCAGCACTAATACCTCAGCCCGACAGATTAAAGGCCACCGAAATGACCCAGTTTCTGACGAACTGATAGTCGAGAACGGATCCTCGACAGGTATGTATCATTTTGGCGTTTCTCTTCAACAATGTGGAAGAGAGAATAGTATTTATTTCCTTCCCATAATATGAAGATGTGGCACAGGACCGTAAGGTTGAGAGAATAAAGACAGCGCTCCTAAGGAAAGGGCACTCTGGTCTATTCAAATTGCTTGGGCAGCGCCGTCAACATTGCCCGGTTCGGGCGCCTCAGGCAGTAAGCAATAATCTTACTCCGTCCCAAATAGGGTAGGCAAGGGCTGGGAGGGTTGACCTCATAGAACTACCCAGGGATAATACCTCAGCCCGACAGATAAAAGACCACCGAAATGGCTCAGTTTTTGCCGGACTGAGATCACCATAACATCGTGAGACTTATGATCTAACACAAATGGTTGACAAACATACTCGCGTACCTGATGCTGACGAACGCTTTTCAATTCTTCTTGACATTTTCTTGGCAATATGTCCTGAACAGTGCTCGTCCACTGTTCTATCCCGGATGGGAGCTTCCAATCATTCAGTTTTCCCAATAAAGATCAAAACAAAGTGCATCAACATCTCTGGTGTCTCTCTCCATCGCACAGTGTATCGATACTCGATGGCTTACTGGGACAACTTCAGATCTTTCATATAAGAAATTCCTCTACATTCCATTTTTGAAAAGAATGTGTACTGTATCGCATCCAATCTACCTGATCAACGGTGACTCGTTAGTACATAAACTAATATATGAACATGAAAAAACTCATTTTGTTAAATCATCAAAATTGACAAAATGATCCGCTGAAAAACGTGATATTTATTTACTCCTTCGCTAGGAGTTAGGCACAAGGTCAGTTTTATCTTACTCCCACAAGTAAGATATGACCACAGCTTGGATCGAGTAAGTGGGGTTAAAAGCCAGCGCTCGAGAGGTGAGCACTCTGGCCATTTAAAAATTGCCTGGGCAGCTCCGTCGGCATTCCCCGGTAGGGGCGCCTCAGACAGTAAGCAATAAACTTACTCCTCCCCAAAGAGGGGAGGCGAAGCCTGGGAGGGTGGACCTCCTAGAACTGCACAGGACAGGCGTGCAGTGTCCATCGGAACAGATACTACACTTTGATCTTAGCCAAAAGGCCGAAAAACGTGATATCAGATTTAAATGATGGAAACCTTATATTTCATTCTAATTTTGAAAAAAAAAGGACACAAAAATAGGAAGCAAGTAAAAGAAAAAATAATTAAATCATAAACAAGGGATTCTAGTTTAGCCATTTAACATGAATGCAATGGTTTAACTGATAGTTTGATTTTATGTAATTTGAAATAAATCAATAATATCTGCTTCCTAATAATATGTATATTTGCTAATTAACTAATTACTGGGCATTACTTAGAAATTCCTTACTAATACTTTTCTAAATAATTATTATCTAGTAATAATTAAGGTCTTCACATATCCTCACCCAGTCGTGGACCCTAGTCGCATATTTGCCAGGCCTAGTATAAGTATCGCCATGCGTTATTATATCCATTGCATGAGTTTGATTCTAGAAAATGTTTAAAATGCCCCCGAACAACGCCAGGTGGACTGGCTAGGATTCAGAATTAAACTAAAACTGAATATTTTACTCATAATTCAATTATGACATAAAACTATCATCTAAAATTCTTAAAGTATCCGTCCGCACGTGAAGGTCGCCAGCAACCATAATGGAAAGTGATTCTATGGAATCGACTGGATTCGAACTTAACACACCCAGGTCGTCAATTTCACCACGTCTGATTAATTTCAGTGAACATAGCAAGAATTTCTTTCTCTTATTTCTGCGATTCTTCAATTGAACTTTGGCTATATCTTTTCTTTTGTAATTTAGTCGATCTGCGCATGTCCAGAACGTTATTACTTCAACTCGTCGCCTTTTTTTTTATTCTTCAGCCTCTTTTTTTCGTCTCTCGACATTTTATTTGTAATCATTGGAAGCTTTTTTTCTAAATTTCATTTGATACGAATTTTGCAGTCAGATGAAGGCCTTTTTCCTCCTCCCCAATTGTCTGTAAAAGCGGTCGAATTATGTTAATTGAAAATATATCCCTTTTCAAGCGTTTTAAAAATTCATGCGTTTTGTTAGTAGCCATAGACTACGGCGGTGAATGTCAGTCTCCGAGGAAGATTAACTTAGTATGTAGTCTTCATTTTCTTTTTTTCTTTTTTTTTTTAAACATACTATATATAATTTATTTGAGATCAGTCTTTTTAAAAAATATTCTTTATAAGGAAGAAGAGGTTCAGATTAACCCCTTTGATTTTGAATGTCGACAACGGAATGGGATGTGCGTGTTATAGGGGTGATATCTTTTGATGCCTCAAAGTGTGTGTTTTGCGTACTTTTTATCTTAAGTCTATTCAGACCTAACACACCGATTTTTTTCTTAATAAAACCACCACTGGAATTTAAATTATAAATAAATAAATAAATAGGATAAACTCCAGAATAGTTAAAATGGCGGCCGAGTGCTGGTTTAACTTTAACTTAATAAGATAATGAAACAATAACTTAGTCTACCATTAACTCTAAGTCCGAGTGGCAGCACCCTAAACAAAACCCTTGCAAAACCACACTTAATCGCCTAGGTTAACTGAAGTTAAGCCAGCACCTCGGCCGCCATATTGTTTTTGGTGTGTCGATAAGATAATGGTAAAAGTATGAGGGTTTGTAGAGAATTTAATTCTACTGCGTTTGCAATCAATTATTTTTTGAAGAGTTCTCGACTGTAAACTATTCCGAACTTTTACTCTTTTTTCAGAGTTAGGAGATCTCGGAATATCAGATAAACCCCTTTGATCATTTTGAATGGCGACATGGGAAGGAAATGTGCATGTTATGGGGGTGCTGTCTTTTCATGTTTGGGAGTGTGGATTTTGGATATTTTTTAATCTCCGGTCTATTCGGACCAAGCAAAACAATTTTTTTTCTTCAAATAAAATTTTACTGAAATTTAAATTATAAATAACGAAATAACTTCACTTTTCTTACAGTCGCTTAATATCTTTTTGTAATAATTTCAAACCTTTATCTCTTAAAAGTCACGTAAAACGATTGTCATCTCTATAATAAAAGTAAACGTACGTTTGTCCGGCCCGATTCGCGATATTAAGAAGAGGAGATGGGAGGAGAGGAACGAATAAGGTGAAAAAAGTATCGGGCAGAGTAGCGGCAACTGCTGCTGTTTCGTTCAAAGCGTGATACCGGGCAACAATTCAGAATAGTTTTTAAGCTGTCGGCTGCTTCTGCTTCGAATTCTCAATATTGCCTAATACATTTTTTTAATGTTTTATTGATTTGTTCGTAAAATGAAACATTTGTCATTTTTTGTTGAAATATGTCGTACACTCGGGTTTAACCAAGCTATATTCTGTTTATCTCGTTCAAAGTCTTGTATGAGAGAGAGAGAGCGAGAGAGCGAGAGAGAGAGAGAGAGAGAGAAAGTTTGAGGTAGCACTAGTAGTAGTTTTGTTTTTTTCTCATCAATTAGTTTCGTTTCATTGATTTCAAGGAATCAAACAGAAACTGTTCTATCACCACAATGGCCGTAAAAGCAATTGAATTAGGTTATTTTCAAGAACGTATGTTTTATCACTGTCCGTTTTTTTCTGTTTGTCCTTTCTTTAATTTCATTTGATACGTTTGTTGCAGTCAAATGAAACCCCCTTTCCCCTCCCCAATTGTCCGTAAGGGCGGTCGGATTATGTTAATTGAAAACCTATCCTTTTCCAAGCGGTTAAAAAATGTTGTACAGAAACGACCTCTGTATGCATAATTGCGATTGGCCATTGTCAGCAGACACGTGTCTTTATAAGAATGATAAAATAGGGGGAAAAGAACGACAAAGTGATGGTTCACGTCGCAAAATATGCAAGCTTAGTTATCAAGCAATGGCTGATATTTAAATGGGTCTCGAAATAAACATTAAGTTTTCCAATAGCCCTACCCACCATGTTTATTCTCGTCTCACTCCGATGGTTGCCCGGGGGTGAAAAGAAGTGTCGGGGTCGGTTATAAAAGAGTATCGCAATATGAAATTTTGTGGACGAGATAATTTAATTAATCATCTGAAAATCTTGGGATTATGGCGAGGGCCGAAATTACTCTAGGTATGGATGGTAGTAATGGATCGATCGGAAGGAATAGGAAGGTGAATAGAATAGATGTGTGTATGTGTATTATGTCACGGTGGTGCTGATCACGGAACATGACGAAGTTGAGGCTCCTATAATAGTCAGACTGTGGTGATGCAGAGGTTACAGGCACAGACTGGGACCGGCGTACCGTGTTCAATTTATGTCGAGGCTATTGTATTTACTTTCGCTAATTCTCTACTAATGAGTCACAACTTACCAAGGCCAAAAGCCACTCGAGGATAATGGTTATGAAGAATACTATGAGAGGATTGAAAATGATGAACGAAATGGACGTAGCTGTATTGAACAATCTATGCTTTCTATGCTTCTTCAATGGTGATGATTTTCTTTGCATATTTTAAACTTTTTCGATTGTATATATTTACATATCTGTTATATTTTCATATTTTCAAATGTTCAAATATTTGCATTACAGTAAATTTTACTGACTTATCTTTCGAATTTACTCTGATGAGAAAATATCGTTGAAAATCCGTGGATTAAGGAAAGAAAAAGTTTTATATAACCCTTGTTTGAACAATTACCGATTTAATAAATATTGAATTTAATACAATTTTTATGTTCATCACTTATCTACATTATATATATATATATATATATATATATATATATATATATATATATATATATATATATATATATATACATTGTCTGTTAACAACAACAAAAGGAAGAAGAGGGAAGGAACTATTGCTACGTGTCATCTACACAACTAGACTTCAGCAGACTACGTCATGTGCCGCCGTCCGGATAATATGCTGGGATGAAAGAATTGGTCCACCATAGTCACACATTTAAAATGATAATGACTGAGGATAATTTTGATTATAACTTTTACAACCACTGTTATTAAAAAGAAGACGACAACAACAAGAAAGAAGAGGGGAAAGAACGAACTACTGCTACCTCTCATCTACACAACGAGACTACAGCTTCCCACGTTATGTGCCGCCGTCCGGATAATCTGTTAGGATTCAAGCATTGGTTAAACGTAGGGTTACACTTTCTTTGAATTTTCACAATTAATAAAAAACGTGATAAGTACTCTAATTAGTGAAAGATGAACTACGTTCTGTTATCTAAATCTTCATATACCAATTAGATTTATTATTATCATTATTATTATTTGTTAGGAGTTGTCACACAAGTCATCGTCACGGATTACTCACCGACAACAACTGGTGGTGTTCCCTGGAGTCTTAGTGACAACAAGCCTTCCCAGATTTCCAGCAACCTCCACAGCAAATAACCTTGCGGTATTGCAACAGCCGCCTACCATTGATTTCTCGCTGGCAACGACCATTGGTCTCCTCTGGGATAAGCCTCGCTAAGGTCCCAGCACTCTCCGCACTCTTCCAGTGGAGGTCTGGTTAGTTCTCTCCCTCCTCGGTCTTCTCATCCCCCGTGACCCTTCACGACTATTTTGTGTAGTGTCAGCCGAAGCTGCTGCCATCACTTTTTTTGGATGGGGGGATGCAGTTTATAATATTTCTTGCAGTTTCTGTTCCTTGCTTCGTGTGGTGGTGTTCTTTCGGCGGTTTTGTTTTCTTTCTATTGTAACATTCATGTGCTTGGTTACCGTTCGTAGCTTATGTTGGTTGGTTTCCGCATTCGAGGATTTTCCTTAAGATTGCAGCTGTTTTGATAATTGATGTTCTTTTTATGGTCTCAGTGATCTCTTTGATTCTAATTTCTCTCAGTCTTTTCTCCAGATTTTTTGGGACTGTTCCTAGTGTTCCTACGATTATTGGTATTATATTGACTTTCTTCATGCTCCATATCCCTTTCAGTTCTCTGGCAAGTTCCGTGTATTTGCTTCGTTTTTCCGTCTCCTTGCCTTTTACTCTGTGGTCTGCTGGACCGGCAAAGCCTACGATTTGGCAGGATTTTTCCTTCATGTTGACTATTATGATATCCGGTTTCCTCGCTTGTATGAGTTTATCTGTTTTCACATCATCATCATCATCATCATCATCATCATCATCATCATCATCATCATCATCATCATCATCATCATCATCATCATCATCAATAATAATAATAATAATAATAATAATAATAATAATAATAATAATAATAATAATTATTATTATTATTATTATTATTATTATTATTATTATTATTTATTTTCATCTATTTTTATTTATTTATATTTATTTATTTATATTTATTTATTTTTATTTATTTTTATTTATTTATTTTTATTTATTTATTTTATTTATTTATTTATTTTTATTCATTTATTCATTTATTTATTTATTTGAAAAACATTAACACATAGACAAATCTTTTGAATAGCTAATAAATATTAAATTTAAAAAATGTCGCAAAGTTTTATGTTTGATGTTATTGCTCCCTGTTAATGCCGGGTATCTTCTATAGTTTAAAAGAAACAATAAAGAAAACAGATTTATGGCAAGATAATAAATCTGAAAACGTGTTCAGTTTCATGAATACTAACTAAAGAAATCCGAATTTGTTAAGTTTTAACATATGTCGCACTATTTAACTGAAACAAACCCCAAATCTAGAGACGTGTATAACTGACATCGGAAGATAGAATCAAATTTACGACGTGTTTGTCTTTTGTTAAATATCAGTAAGGACCAATTCGGCGAATCATCCGCAACACATTCGGGAGAAACTTGAAAAACATAAAAAAACTGATGGGAAAACCGGGTATGTGTAAGATTTTGTTGTTGTTGTTGTTGTTGAATGGATGGCATTTAGCTGATTGTCGAGTTGGTCTAGTGAATTTACGTCGAGAGAGGCGAGTGAATTTGTGGGAATCAATTTTCTCAAGTTCAACTCCAAAATGATGCCCTCCAACCCCATGAAGCAAGCTGACAAAACTATGAAATTTAGGAAGGATTTTCAGATTTTAAATAAAAATAAAAATTCTATCAAAGTGATTTCTTAAAAACAGAGAATTAGTAGAATTAGTAGAAGATCAGACTAAGTAAGCTGTGTTCAGAAGATTATGCGAAGTCTGCTGCAAATAAGGTGGGTCCCCCCCTCTACAGAACTAGCAAACGTCTCTCCCCTGCTAGTATCCTTTATCTCTACTAGGCCACCATTCGCTCATCCAGGGAGTATTGTGGCCACATCTAGACTCACCCTCTTAAACAGGATTTAAAAAAGAGCCTCTAATCTAATAGGTCCCACACTGTCTACCAATATCCAGCCTCTGTCCCATTGCCGCAATGTTGCATCTCTGTGCTTGTTTTACAAGTATTTCAATGGAATGTGCTCCTACGAACTTGCTGCACTTGTGTCCCCTCAACGTAAATACCCTTGACCAACCCGACAATCAGCTAAATTCCACACATTCACTGTAGATGTCCACAGATGCCGGAAAGCTTTCTATTCTAATAGTTTCTTTACTTGAACTTGTCGATTTTGAAATCTCGTCCCTGCTCCCTGTTTCCCGACTCTACAACCATGCAGTAATTTAAATGTAATGTGAACAAACATCTCGCTGACGACCTTCCAGTAAGGATATCCCTATAAATATGTCCCTTAATTTACAGCAGCCCCTTCACGTTTCAGTGGCAATGTGCCTTGTTTGAGTGAAAATAAGTGAAAAAATGGAGTGGGACTTAAATTTCTTTGGGAAAAAAACAACTGGAGAAAAAAATCTGGCATCATTTTAAAATGTCAACACCACTACTACTCCTTCCATTTAAAAAAGTGCTATTGCAGACTTTGAGAGAAGCTAGAATGACCTATTAATAATGGATAAGCCACTCTGATTTCTATAGCTAGAAAATGATGAGTTACCGTGACTCAATAACGCGTTTGCTACTATTCGATTTGTTTTTTCAGAATGGATATATTTGTATATTCATTACCTGTTGGACTTACATCTATCACGAATGGAGATTTGGTATCTGTCTTTCTGAAGTCGAAACTATACCATTACTTCAATTAATGCACTATTGTACGTTTATTACTAACTAGCGGGGCTACCCGGCGTTGCTCGGGGTCATAAAAACATATAAATGAAGAAAAATCGCGTGTGTAACATCTTTATATTAAAACTTCTATTTCTGTCCCTCTCTCTATAGCCGTCTCTTTATCTTTCTACCTTTCTCTTTCCTGGTCGCCCCATTTCACCGCTACTTTCTAATTTTGCCTTTTGCGAAAGCTGTTTCTTCCCCACCATTTCATCCTACGTTTCCCAGGGCAATAGTATGACTTATTTCTATAAAAAGTACCACCTCTGTCTGCGCCTTCTATATAGGTACTTATCTCCGCCCCGGTGTTCATACTACATACGTATCTATTGCCACCCCGGTGCGCATATTATATACGTACCTATCGCCGCCCCAGTGCACATAATATATACATACCTTTCGCAACCCCAGTGCAGATACTATATAAGTACCTATCGCCGCCCTGGGTGCAGATACAATATAAGTACCTATCGCCGCCACGGTGTGAATGCTAAATACGTACCTATCCCCGCCCCAGTGCAAATGCTAAATACGTACTTATCGCCACCCCGGTGCAGATGCTAAATATGTAGCTATTGCCGCCCAGTGTGCATACTGCATAAGTACCTGTCACTGCCCCAATGCAAATACTAAAAATGTACATATCGCTGCCCTGGTGCGAATGCTAAATACGTACCTATCGCTGCCCCGGTGCGAATGCTAAATACGTACCTTTCGCCGCCCTGGTGCCCGTTATATATGTGTACCTATCGCCGCCCCGCTGTGCGTGCTGTATACATACCGATCGCCGCCCTGGAGCGCATGCTAAATACATACCTATCACCGGCCCGGTGCACATGCTATATACATACTTTTTACCGTCCATGTGCACATGCAATATACGTACCTATCGCCACCCCTGAATGCTAAATACGTACCTATCACCGCCCTGGTGTGAATGCTTAATATGTACCTATCGCCGCCCCGGTGCGAATGCTAAATACATACCTATCGCCCACCCGGTGCGAATGCTGAATACGTACCTATCGCCGCCCCGTTGCGCGTGCTATATACGTACCTATCGCCGCCCCGTTGCGCATGCTATATACGTACCTATCCCTGCCCCACAGTGCGTGCTATATACGTACCGATCGCCGCCCCGGAGCGCATTCTAAATACATACCTATCACCGGCCCGGTGCACATGCTGTATACGTACTTATTGCCGTCCATGTGCACATGCTATATACGTACCTATCGACGACCCAGTGTGCATACTACATATGTACATATCGCTGCCTCAGTGCGAATACTAAATATGTACATATCGCCGCCCCGGTACGAATGCTAAATACGTACTTATCGCCACCCCGGTGTGAATGCTAAATACGTACCTATCAGCACCCCTATGCACTACTATATACGTACCTATTGCCACTCCAGTGCACATACTATGTATATACCTATCGCCGGCCCGGTGCGCATACTATATTCGTACTTATCGCCGCCGTAGTGCACATACTATATTTTTTTGGCACCACCCAAGAAACTTTTTTTTTCATCCTCCCACATACTTAGAAATATTTTTAATTCAAAAGAAAGAAACAATTTAACCCCCCTCGAAAGAAAATTTATTTTTAACCTTCCCCATACATAGAAATATTTTCAGTTAAAGAAAGAAAAAAAAATTTCCGAGGTGCCTCGGTCATATCAAAGAACCATACTGCAGAAGCCTCCGGGTCCTATATTGTAGAAGCACCCCTGGTGCTGGGTCCTATACTGTAGAAGAACCCCTGGCCGCTATACTGCAGAGCACCCATGGCCCCTATTCTTCATAGGCCTCCGGGTCCTATATTGTAGAAGCACCCCCGGTACTGGGTCCTATATTGTAGAAACACCCTGGTCCCTATACTGGAGAAGCACCCCTAGTCCCTATACTGGAGAAGCACCCATTGTCCCTATTCTGCAGAAGCCTCCGGGTCGTAAATTTAGAAGCACCCCTGGTGCTGGGTCCTATACTGTAGAAGCACCCCTGGTCCCTATACTGGAGAAGCACATATTTCTAGTGACCGTTATACTTTAGAAGCACCAACATTCCTGGGAGGGGACCGTCATACTTTAGAAGCATCAACATTTGTGGGGACCGTTATACTGTAGAAGCACCAATATTTCTAGGGACCGTTATACTTCAGAAGCACCAACATTACTTTGCAAATCAAGTAGGCCTCCTGAGAACTACTGACATCACTCTTGCCTTCCTATGTTGTTATTGATGCATCCAGACAGAAGTTATGGGATGACCTGATACAACCGGAAACAATTTAGGGCAAGACGGGTACATCCGGCAAGGGATTATGGAGCATGTTTAGTGAGTCAGCATTTTTTTAAAGTTATTACATAAATACATTGGATAATTTCCAAATTACTACTGATTAACGTTGAAAAAATAGATATGTATCATGTATCATGTATATGTATCATGTATATGTATATGTATCATGTATATATATATATCGTGTATCATGTATATGTATCATGTATATGTATCATGTATATGTATCATGTGTATGTATCATGTATACGTATATGTATCATGGATATGTACCATGTATAGGTATATATATATATATATCATGTATTGTGGATATGTATATGTATCATGTATCATGGATATGTATCATGGATATGTATCATGGATATGTATCATGGATATTGGATATATATCATGTATCATGGATATGTATATTGTATCATGGATATGTATCATGGATATGTATCATGGATATGTATCATGTATCATGGATATGTATCATGGATATGTATCATGGATATGTATCATGGATATGTATCTTGTATATGTATCATGTATCTTGGATATGTATGATGTATCATTGATATGTATCATGGATATGTATCATGGATATGTATCATGTATATGTATCATGTATCATATATATGTATCATGTAACATATAACATATATATGTATCATGTATCATAGATATGTATCATTAATATGTATCATGTATCATGTATCATAGATATGTATCATGTATCATGGATCATGGATATGTATCATGGATATGTATCATGTATCATATATATTTATCATGTATCATAGATATGTGTTATGTACCATAGATATTATCATGTATCATGTATCATGGATATATATCATGGATATGTATCATGTATCATGGATATGTATCATGTATTTTGGATATGTATCATGGATATGTATCATTGATATGTATCATGTATCATGGATATGTATAATGTATCATAGATATGTATCATGGATATGTATCATGTATCATAGATATGTATCATGGGTATGTATCATGTATCATGGATATGTATCATGTATCATGGATATGTATCATAGATATGTATCATGTATATATATCATCGATATGTATCATGTATCACGGATATGTATCATGGATATAAATCATTTGTCATTGATATTTATTATGGATATGTATCATGTATCATGTATATGTATCATGGATATGTATCATGTATCATGGATATGTATCGTGAATATGTATCATGGATATGTATCATGGATATCCATCATGTATCATAGATATGTATCATGATATGTATCATGGATATGTATCATGTATCATGGATATGTATCATGGATATGTATCATGTATAATGCATACGTATCATGTATCATGGATATGTATCATGTATCATGGATATGTATCATGGATATGTATCATAGATATGTATCATGTATCATAGATATGTATCATGTATCATAGATATGTATCATGTATATGTATCATAGATATGTATTATGTATCATAGATATGTATAGTATCGTAGATATTCTTAATCATTTTCAATCCCCTCATAGTATTCTTCGTCATTTTCAATCCCTTCATGATGTTATTCATCATTTTCAATCCCCTCATGATATTCTTCATCATTTTCAATCCCATCATGGTATTCTTAATCATTTTCAATCCTCTCATGGTATTCTTCATAATTTTCAATCCTCTCATGGTATTCTTCATCATTTTCAATCCTCTCATGATATTCTTCATCATTTACAATCCTCTCATAATATTCTTCATCATTTTCAATCCTCTCATGATGTTCTTCATCATTTTCAATCCCCTTATGGTATTCTTCAGCATTTTCAATCCTCTCATAATATTCTACATCATATTCAATCCTCTCATGGTATTCTTCAGCATTTTCTATCCTCTCATTGTATTCTTCATCATTTTCAACCCCCTCATGATATTCTTCATCATTTTCAATCCTCTCATGATGTTCTTAATCATTTTCAATCCTCTCATGATGTTCTTCATCATTTTCAATCCTCTCATGATATTCTTCACCATTTTCAATCCCCTCATTATAGTCTTCATTATTTTCAATCCTCTCATCGTATTCTTCATCATTTTCAACCCGCTCATGATATTCTTCATCATTTTCAATCCCATCATTTTATTCTTTATCATTTTCAATCCTCTCATGATATTCTTTATCATTTTCAATCCTTTCATGATATTCTTCATCATTTTCAATCACTTCATTATATTCTGAATCATTTTTAATCCCCTTATGATATTATTCTTCATCATTTTCAATCCTCTCATGGTATTCTTCATTATTTTCAATCCCATCATGATATTTTTCCTCATTTTCAATCGCCAAATACAAGGAGGCCTCTAGAGCTATACTAAAATAACTATCGCTTATTCCCCTCCCTTTTATCAGGGCAATAGTCCGAAGAAAAATGCAAAAAAAAAAAAATAATAACGTGACGATAGCATAAAATAATATCCGAACCTATCACTATGACGTCATGTACCTATCTATGTGACGTCATGTGCACAAGATAACATTAAAAATCGTGATCACATTAAACGAAAAAATGGCTATTTGACTCCTTAAAAATGAATCTTTTTTTTTAATTTTTCGATATTATTTTCTCGAGGTTATGCCGGTTAAAATAATACCTAATTCGGAGGTGTTTGTTTAGTATTTTAAAAGCCTTAGCGTTACATACATATCACAGATTTTTGCCTTATATATATTGAGATGAGATGAGATGAGATGAGATGAGATGAGATGAGATGAGAAGATTGAGATTGAGATGAGATGAGATGAGATTGAGATGAGATGAGATTTAGATTTAGTATATGTCTGTCTGAAGTCGAAACTATACTATTACTTAAATTAATGTACTATTGTACTTTTATTACTAACTTAGATTTAGTATATGTCTGTCTGAAGTCAAAACTATAATATTACTTCAATTAATGTACTATTGTACTTTTATTACTAATAGAAATTTAGTATATGTCTGTCTGAAGTCGATCTTATACTATTACATTTATTAATGTACTATCGTACTTCTATTACTACTAGAGATTTGGTATATGTCTGTCTGAAGTCGAAACTATACTATTACTTTAATTAATGTACTATTGTACTTTTATTACTAATTTAGATTTAGTATATGTCTGTCTGAAGTCGAACTTATACTATTACATTTATTAATGTACTATCGTACTTCTATTACTACTAGAGATTTGGTATATGTCTGTCTGAAGTCGAAACTATACTATTACTTTAATTAATGTACTATTGTACTTTTATTACTAATAGAGATTTAGTATATGTCTGTCTGAAGTCAAAACTATACTATTACTTCAATTAATGTACTATTGTACTTTTATTACTAACTTAGATTTAGTATATGTTTGTCTGAAGTCGATACTATACTATCAGTTCAATTAATGTACTATTGTACTTTTATTACTAACTTAGATTTAGTATATGTCTGTCTGAAGTCAAAACTATACTATTACTTCAATTAATGTACTATTGTACTTTTATTACTAACTTAGATTTAGTATATGTATGTCTGAAGTTAAAACTATACTATTACTTCAATTAATGTACTATTGTACTTTTATTACTAATAAAGAGTTAGTATATGTCTTTCTGAAGTTAAAACTATACTATTACTACTAATCAAGTACTATTTTACTATCTTTTAATGCACAATTCAGTTTACTAAACTATTTTAACCTAATGTACTATCTTGCGGATATGGGTAGTGTAGTATGTTTTTTATGTTGTCATGAGACCCTATTGCTATTTTAACCCCCTCATCCTTTGAGGGCTGGTATATTATCTATTCTGTTGTTAAAAGATCATAGTTCCAGGCATTACTTCCTCCTTTGGAGGGGTTAATGTAGTATTTGTTCTATTGTTATGAGACAATCCTCTGAGGCATTACCTCATCGTTTGAGGGGGGGGTGGTTAGTGTAGTATATGTTCGTTTCTCACGAAACCATCATCCTAGGGATTACTTCCTTTTTTGGAGAGCAGTGTAGTATATGTTCATTCGTCATGATACAACCCTCCCAGGCATAACTTCTTCCTTTATTGTGAGGTAGTGTAGCATCTGTTATGTGGTCATGATACCACCTTCCAATGTATTACATTCTGCCCTTTTTTGGCAGGGAAATGATAAACTGACACATTTTTGCCAGTTTTAATAAAAAAATTCACGCACAAATGTTTCCAACATGTAAAAACAATGTATGGTGGGATCTGGTTTTTCAGCTGTTTTGAGTGTTTCAGTAAAAAATGAAGTAAAATGGACCTCACCAGCATCGGAACTATTGTTGGGTATACTTCCACTCCAAGGGTAGGTCCAATGTCTTGTAAATCACAATCAAATAACATACATGGATACTTAATGAACATACCTTGTTATCGACTTAAAACCACAATATCGCAATAAAATCCTACCTCGTATCGTGGCGTCTGGAATTAAAGTTTCATAACAGCACGAAGGAAAAAGGAATATTCCGAATTTGAAGAAAGGACCCTTTATTAGGGTTTTATCATTTCCTTCTCTTCTGCTGGCGGCGAAAGACGCTCCAAGCTATGGATATTTATGCCCCTTAGTTCATCGTCGATCGTAAATCATTCCTTATACGTGGTGTTCGCCCAGAAGTTTCCAACGAACTGGTTTACCTCTCTCCTCACTCTCTTCGTTCTAGCCATGTGACGTCACGTTCGTTTTTTGTACACGGCAGGTCGAGATGACATTTCAGCGCACTTGCTGACCTGATGACTCTGGTTTCATGTGTACGTGTCAACGTTGGTTCGTGAATTCAAATCACTAGATGAATATTAACAAATGTACCCCTTTATTATTAACACAAAAATACTAAGACTTCATGAAAATTGATTATGATAATACATAATGTATTGTGTCAGAAACACGAACGTCAAGAGGCACCCTAGAATGGGCAGCCGCCAAAAGAACATAGTTTGCTTAACACCGCTTTTTTGAATTCCGGTTAAATTATGAAAAAAAAAAAAACAATATGGCATATACGCGCATTTATACATTTGACATTGCATGGGTTTATAAAAAAAAAAAACGGTCAAGATAGTCACAAGCTGAGTTAACTAAAACTGAAATGTTATATCTTTGTTGACTAAAATTTACAGTTTGATATTTATCCTTGTTTATTAAAATAAAAAGGTGTGTTGTGAGATTGTTGAAGGTAGGACATTATCAAATGAAAGAAATACAAAGTCTATCCATACAAAATAATTTTTATTGACAACTTGTTTGGTGAAAAATGAGAGTTAACCCCCCCCCCCCTTGTCCCTGTGATTTTAATCTAAGTTCACAGAGTAATAGTCACGAGTAAGTATGTATTGGATAAATGAGATGTTTTGATGACTATTCCTTATTACTAGTATTACAGAGTCAGTGAAAGTTACAAGTTAAGGTAGATTAAGACTAGTGCAGAATAGAACTCCACATACCCCATTTTCGACCTTGTGCCACATTTTGTATTCTTTTCTTACAAATAAATATTAAGGATGAGAGTTCAAAAGAATTCAAGAGTTCAATGACTAGCTACTCGAATGGTTTTTGGCCTTTTGGCTAAGATCAAAGTGTAGTATCTGTTCTGATGGATACTGCACCCCATAGACTGGTATTGTCTTGGCCTTTGGGGTTTGATTTACGCCGGTCTATGGGTCTGTCCTGTGCAGTTCTAGGAGGTCAACCCTCCCAGGCTTTGCCTCCCCTCTTTGGGGAGGAGTAAGTTTATTGCTTACTGTCTGAGGCGCCCCTACCGGGGAATGCCGACGGGGCTGCCCAGGCAATTTTTAAACCCCACTTTCTCGACCCGACCTTGGGTCACATCTTACTTGTGGGAGTAAGATAAAAACTGGCCTTGTGCCTAACTCCTGGAGAGGAGTAAATCAATACTCGAATGGTGCAGAAACTACTGGATCCGCCCTACGAACGCCGACTCGAGAAGCTTAACCTCTTGAACGCCAACGTTTACACGATGATCTCATTTTGGCCCACACTCTCCTCAATGGCCATTATGATCTCCCTCGGGAACTACTATTAAATCCTGCACCAAAAAGAAGTCTGCACGGGAATTACCAGAAACTGCCCCCACAACCGATTTCAATTGAACCAGAGAAGGGCCTCTTTCTCGATCAGGATCTCTGGACCTTGGAATGGACTTTCAGGGGATGTAGTAAATACGCCAACGATGCAACAATTCAAGGCGAAAGTAGACAGGTGCTGGGGAACTATATCCTCTTCTGTGTAAATTACTGCCTTTCAAACCTTTTTCTACATGGCCAATGAAGCATGCTTGTTTTATTTTCTGCGCAATTTATTAAACTGAATTTAATTGGAGAACGTTCTAGGTGAAAGAAGGTGTCTTATATTTGAGGAGAAATTGAGTACACATGTTCATTTCGGCTGGAGCTTTGTGCATTTACGTGTGTGTAAATGGAATAAGTATGTAGATATGTGTGTTTGCGTGTGTGTGTGTTAGCGCGCCTGTTTAGCGAGTGAGAGAGTATATGTGCGAAATTGCGTGTGAGAGAGTTCGGTTATATAACTTAATCGCGTTGACATACCGGTTCCCATTAGATTACTGAAGTTAAGCGACGTAGAGCCTAGTCAGTACAAGATGGGTGACCACTTGGGACTGCTAGGCACTGTATGTCATCTTCCCATGACCGGGATATGCATGCAGCTAGGAACCATCTGTGAATTTAATATTCCCTGTAAACTTCCTCCATCGGACAAAGCCGGCATGGCCTGCCCAGGGCTAATACCGCACCAGGTATTACCGGTTTGTTGTTTGGTTAGCAGTATGTATATGCTGGCGCTGTGTTTAGTAGTTTGTGAAAGTTTTCCATCATGTGTATGCTAGTTGCTGAAGGCCTTTCGACCACAAATGGCTTAGGTTAGATTGCGACGTGTGCACATGTGTTGTCTGTGGAAGAAAATAGGAAAGAGGAAGAAAAATGCTGTGTTTGGATTTTTATAGTACGTTCAAATATTTAGAAATAAATATTTCTTGCACTGTAATCGGTTGACACAAACAGCTGATTTTATCTCCTTTATTTATTTTTGTTACTTTTATTCACCCCATACCAGACATATTGCTATTGAGGCATAAGTTGTTACTATGATTAGGGAGCATTATAGTGGGGAGATATTTGTTCACATTACATTTAAATTTCTACATGTTGGTACAGTCCGAAAAACAGGGATCAAAGAAGCGATACATAAAATCAACATTTTCTACCGCTGCTGCTTCCAACATGATCGCAGTGGACTACTGGAAATTCAATATTGACCATCGGTGGTCCACCGGGACCATGGCGAGAAGCAGTGTTTTAGATCAAATCTTTGTTTGTTTAGCGTATCAGCCCCTATTCTATGACCCCGGTGCCTATCTGTTCGGCACTCGCCATCCTATCAATTCTGTATTCGCGCATACACATTCCCTCTTGCATTTCCCAACGAGGCACAAATCTAATTCCATCCACAAACTTTCTTCCTATACACGTGTACTTTCTTTATACACGTGTACCTTCTCTTTTACACACATAGAAATCTATATATCTATCTAAATTTGTACGTTCAGGAATTTCTCCAACCAAATAAACCGATCATTATGAATTTTGGAACACATCCGCTCAACGTAAGGGTACATAATGCGGTTTATATTTAGTTTGATTTAGTTTTATGCAAATGGAGGTAGAGAAAGTGGAACATTTCCGTAAAATTACAATACCTCCCATTTAAAAATTTTTTAACAATAGGTATTAGACATCCATTAATAAATATTTCAGTTTCTTTGGAGTATTTTAAAGGGATCTTAAGGGTCATAATAGGGGCACACCCCCTCATGTGATGATTAAAATATTTCAGTTTTGCATTAAATTCGATCCATATTCATTAGACACCAATTAAACAAGATTTCCTGAATTTCAATTTCTTCGTAAGACCGCTTAAGCTTAAGCATTATATTTTAGACATTTTCTAGGATCAAAATCATGTATTAGATTTTGATTAAAATTAGAATAAGGATTCTAGACACAAGGTTTAATATCATTATATGTTGATTATAATCTTCGTAAGGAGACTTAAGAGTGGTGTAAACCTGTTCTGTTGGGGATTTAATTTTACTTGTCCTAGGACGGGTATTCTTCTAGCACTATTAAAAATTATTTTATTTTCGGAATTTGTTCATATGCAAATAAAAAACAGGGATAGGCAGAGTACACATTTTCAGAGAAGTAGTTTTTCCAATACCAATACCTGAGTTCGAATCTCACCTAAGTTTAAATGTTTTTTTTCTTGTAACCCGGATACGTGTATCATAAATTGAAAGAAATAAACATAACATATTAACATGAAAAAATACATTATATATATATTTTTAAACTAAGTGATGCTTTTTAATAATCTTTAAAAAAAACAAAAACGTAGACGTAAAGGATATTTGGCATTAATTCAGAGCGAATTCTTTTTTCTCAAAGACATAATTTTTAATGTTTTTCTTATACCAATAAAGACAATACGTACAGACATTCATCATAGTTACTTACTCTCTCATGTAGCGTATTTTTTCCACGAAATTTCACAAATATTTTTCTTCGTACAAGTTATAAAGTTGTCTACTTCTTGGTAAATATGGAGATTGACATACCCAGGTACAGTACCAACACTGCCCAATGAGCGGGTATAAACTAGTAGTAAATGTTATTTTGTTTCGTCAAACTTCTTTCATCGTTTCTATTTCCGTCGGCCGTCAGACGATTATTTCCTTTTCGGCGTCTCTCTTCACAAAACTTGAATTTCTTAAATTTGCAAGATGGCCGTCTTTTCTTTCCACATTTGTGACTCCCTATACCCACAAAGATTTATATCTCTTCGCCTGGCCAAAAGAAACTAAAATCCAACATAAAATTTTTGTTTTGTTTTACTTAAAAAATTTTTTTTTTTTCCCGAATGTCGTAAAACATTTCGTGGTGCATATCCTCGTTTTCGACAGCGCCCACCTGATCAAATCGACGCGGACGCCCAAATTGTCATGCGACCGACACGCGCGCAAAAAGCACAAAAGACGATGCGGGAAACATCCTTTCCCTCATCCCATTAACCGTGCAGCCGGTCACGTGTTTAACCGTAGACATTTTTATATGTTAACAAAACAAGAACAAAAAATTCTTTAAAAAAAAGAACAACACACAAAAAGTTAACCACGAAATAATTAAAATGACCATAAAAATACAGGATTGATAAAACCCCTCCAGAAAGTACTCGATTCCTGATGCAATCCTCTACCTATATAAGAGTGAGATACCTCCTCAAATGGAGTACCTTTGCTACTTTAGGGGAAGTGTTACTCGGAGTACTCTTTCTTGCCTTGACAGAGTACAAAATCGACTTCGCACTTTAGCAGCGCATACGTTCGTCTCTTCTCTACAACCCTTTTCTCACAGAAGTGACGCTGTTAGCCTTTCTTTACTCTATCCTTATTTCTACGGTAGATTCTCGATTGAGTTCTAATCTCTTGTTTTTTTTTATAAGACATTCACAGCAAGAACTTGTCTATCTCCCACAACTGAAAAGAACGCCCCTTTCTTCATCCGTGTGCCTAGTGCCAGGCGGAATATCTATGATCATTTTTTTTCCAAAAACTTCCCATCTGTATAAGACATTATCACGGGAATGCTTCCCTGCAGACTACAACATGGTCGTCTTCAAGTCCGATGTAAAAAAATATTTGTCATAAAATGTCACCATAAGTAATAGCACTTTGTTAATTCCATAAATTGTTTTAAATCCTCTCAATAATATTCTTTATCATTAAACCAACACTCCATCCATCTCACTAAGCCTTATTTTAAATTCTTTTAAAAATTTTAATTCGCCCTAAACAAGGCACATTGCCACTGATGCGTAAGGGGCTACTGTGAATTAGAGGACATATTTATAAGGGTATCCTAAGAGATGTTTGTTCAAATTTCATTTAAATTGCTACATATTGGTCCAGTCAAGGAAACAGGGAATAAGGAGTGAATTCTAAAGGTTAATCTGAGGACCTTAACAGTGAAGGATTGGAATTTAGCTGATTGTCGGGTTAGTCGGTGGTATTTACGTTGAGGGGGCACAAGTGCAGCAAGTTCGTCGGAGCACATTCCATTAAAGTACTTGTAAAACAACTACAGAGATGCAACATTGCCGCAATGAGATAGGAACGGGAGCTTAGTAGACAGTGTGGGACCTATTTGATTAGAAACACTTTTTTTGACTCTGTCTAAGAGGGAGAGACTAGTGGTTGATGCAATAGCCCATACATGACAACAATACTCCATGCATTTGCGGATAGTGGCTTTGTAGAGATATAGGATACTGGCAGGCGTGAGAAGTTTTCTAGCACGGTAGCCTTGGCAATATGTATTTATTCCGATTCATGTTACTTGTAAATGTTTGGCCGAGTAGCTGATTTTGCTATAGGGCTTTGTTTTCAATTGAATCTCGGGTGATATAATATATATATATATATATATATATATATATATATATATATATATATATATATATAAGTGTAAATTAGTCGTCCAAGGCTATAGCAATGCGATGTGGTTGCCGTGAGATGGAAAAGTGAAAAGAAATAAACGCAGGGAGAAAGTGAAACTCAAAACGATTTATTAATAATTTCACGAAAACTGATTAAATACCAAATAGTATTTTTTTTTTGGTAAGTAACAGATCGGCAAAGGGTAATCTTAAATTTTCGAAAGAACAACTTTCATTATCAGAAGACAACAATAGAAGACCGAGAGGGTCGGAAAAACGGGAAAAAAAAAAATTTCTTACGGTTAAAACCCGAATTTTACTAGATTCAATTAAGCGTAAATTAAATATATAAAATCCTATAATAAGTAACAAATTCAATTAATTCGATAAACTAATTTAATGAAACCCACAATTAATAATATTTTTTGAATATCTGATAACCAATAAAATTTAATAATAATAAAAAAAGAGATTAATTAATTACTTTATATCAAAAACAAAACAAAAAATACGAAAGTAAAAGAACAACACGCGGAAACAAATAAAAATATATTATGAAAACTAACAGTTTATTAATAACCATACAATACCCAATTATTTATCTAATATAACACACATATTTTTGAACGCTACATTTATATACAAAACATAATTTTAAAATTTATTAATTTCTATTCTCTGCAGGGCTGGTTTGTTCCAACCCTACTCCCTGGCATCTATTTTGGTGAATTCTCTACACAGACGGATTTTTCCTTTGGAGTTTATTATTTTTGGCAAAAGGAAAAATTTTCCCGAAATATTAAATAAATGATTTTTAATCATCATCCAGACAACACACAAACAGCCGACACCGCACTTGCTGTTATGTAAGATTTTAAAGAAAAATAAATAGTAAGTCCCTCCACTTCGATTTATTATTTTTGTTCCTTCCAGCTTACAACTTATCCGGCACTCTGCATTGTCCTCTGCCTTCTTAACTTATTACTATATATATATATATATATATATATATATATATATATATATATATATATATATATATATATATATATGAAAGAGAGAGTATAGATATAGTATATTTTTATACCTTTCTTCGTACATTAATTAATTAATTCATCCCTACTAAATATTCCTTTTTTTGACTTGTTGCTCTATTTTCGTAATTATTCATCCGCGTCCGTTCTTTCTTTTTACATTCATTGAGTTTTTCTGTTTTAATTCATGGATCCTTTCGATTTTCGTTTATTGATTCTTTCTTTGTTCATTCATTGATATTCTTTTCCATTCATTGATTCTGTCTTTTTCATTCCTTGATCTTTTCTTTTTTTACGTATTGAACCTTTCTTTTTTTTATTGTTTATTCATTAACTTATCCTTCCTTTTTTCATTCATTGATCCTTTCTTTTCATTCCTTGATCTTTTCCTTTTTAATTAAGTGATTCTGTTTTTTAAATTTATTGATCCTTTCTTTTTTACTTATTGATCCTTTCGTGTTTCATTAATTGACCCTTTCTTGTTTAATTCATTGATTCTTTTTCTCATTCAGTTGTCCTTACTTTTTCATTCCTTGAACTTTTCTGTTTTTCATTTATTAATTTTGTCTTTTTTATTTATTAATTCTTTATTTTTCATTCATTGATCTTTTTTCATTCATTAATTCCTTCTTTTTTTCATTCATCGATTGTTTATTTAAAATGTATGACTTTCTTTGTTTCTTTGTTTCATACCCTTCCTTTCTGTGTTCCTGATTATCATTCAATTCTTTCTTTCTTCTTTTTACCATAGCTTATCTTCTTGGTCTTTTACATTTATCTATTCTATATTTTACGTGTTCTTTCTTTCTTTCTTTCTTTCTTTCTTTCTTTCTATCGTTCCCTATTTCCATAATCAAATATATTCTTTAATTACCGTAAACAAAGGAACGAAAAAACAAAACAAAACAAAAAACGCGTCAAATAATCGTGATAGTTGTTCCAGCAATCGTGAAGTTCCTTAAGAAAATGAAATCAGGACCAGAAGGAAAAAAATGACGACAGAAGAAAAAAAAAAGTAATTAGGAAAAATGATAACAATATCAACAATGAAAAATAATTATTGACCAAGGAAAAACGAAAGAAGAAAGAAAGACTCAAAAAAGAAAATGGCCGTAGCGAATTTAGACAAAGAAATGACGCCGTAACGACATCGGACAAGCAGACGAACCACTATCAAACCCATCGTCCTCTTCTTCACTCAAATTGATGTCATTAAAACCTTTGCCACTCATAATTGGAGCTAAGCGAGTGTTGCTATGACATTTTGACACCAGGGGACCCGAGCTACGGTAAGGGTTGGCCGCCGGCGAAGCCGAATACAAAAATACTTGAAGGCTGAACTTTGACCTAACCCATATAATGTGCGATGAACACAGCCAGCCCTTATAACGCTGCTCTGAACAAGATGTGGGCGTAAGATAGATTTTCGTGCGGATCAGGTTGAGCCCAAGCGCAGGAAATGCAAGAGAGAGCGTGGTCTCGTTCATGGTTTTGCCCGAGGGGGATAAGAAATCGGGGGGGGGGGGGGGGGGAGAGTTTAGAAAAACTAGAAAGAAAGGACATTCAAGAAAAAAAAAACATTCGAGGTTGGGTGGGTATGCAAGAGGTTGGTAATGAGGGGAAAAGACGTACGAGGAGCCTGGTCGTAGAATTTACCGTTGAGATATAGGGAAACGAGAATCTCGCGAGATACGGTCCTGCTTCTCCGAGAATTGGACAAAGAAATTAATGAAAGGACGAAAAAGAAACAAAAAACACAAAGATAGCGAATACGGAAAGGAAGAGAAACAGAAAAAAGAACAAGCGATAAAGAGAATTAAATATTAAATTTGGAAGAATATTTATCCAACTTTTCGTCACATATATCTAAATGAATAAATGCGAAAGATTTTTTCGATCCATCCTAACTATATTAACATCAAAACACGTTAGGATTATTTCATTCCAATGATATTAAAATAGATTTAAATATCCTGTATATAGGCAAAAAATAGTTAAAAATAACTAATACATTAGGAAGAACCAATGTAATATATCAATTTCAATGCCCCATGGGAGAATGTATCTCCGACAATAACAATAAAACTAATACTTACATCGGTTTCACAACCACAACACTTTCCCGAAGATTAACCTTACATCTCTCTGACATTAGCTCCATTTGCCAAGACCTAAAAAAAACATGACTGCCCCATTATTATTGATTGTGGGATGTTTAGTTTTTATGTAGAGTGCTTCAAGAATTTTTAATCTTTTGGTGTTGGTATCGTGGGTTATTATTTTAGTATTGTTAACTAGTATGTGTCTATATTGTTCTCAATATAGACACATACTAGTTAACAATACTAAAATAATAACCCACGATACCAACACCAAAAGATTAAAAATTCTTGAAGCACTCTACATAAAAACTAAACATCCCACAATCAATAATAATGTGAATTACAAAACTAATCATAATATTTTAAAGTGTCTAGCATAGTAATAAACGTTACCAGGTTCTTAGCCATTAAGCAATTATACGTTTGAATCTTGAACGTGCTTAGAACGTAATCAAATTCTTAACGGTGAAGCAATCAAACTTTTGAATCTTGTACGAATCTTGTACGCTCTTAGAACGTAATCACGCTCTCATGTAACATCTCAATATTATAGACGCTCATTTTAAGTTATAAATTACTGGCCGTTATAATAATTTAAAAAAATCAACAGTAAAGACATGTTTTTTAAGAAACAAAAATTAACACCGCCTGAAGATGATTTGACGAATCAACTCGAAAGTACTCGCAAAAAAGGAAAGAAAATGGAACAAAAAACATGGAACTTACATACAGCAATTTGACCGAAACACTAAATGGACCAGAGATTATATTTAGTCAATATTTATAATTAATTTCGATAAAGCACGGGAGAGATGCAATAAGAGAACATTCTGTGATCAACCGACACCAAACAAGAATTAGCAAGAACTAATTTTAAGCTGCAAATTGAAACCTGAATAAAAATCACCCCAGAAACGTATTTATGGCCAAAAAGACATTGACGAATCATTTATCCGAAGACAATAGTGAAATATGTATTAAATCTATTCATCTAACGAGATAAATGTGTATATTTACAATATGGACCGAAACAATTGTTTGTGACTAAAATGTTTTTGAATGAAATAGAATTATATGTTAAATTAAGAAAACACTAGTAAGCTACTATATAAACACTACTAAGCTACTATATAAACCTTTGTGCTAACTTAACGAATATATATATATATATATATATATATATATATATATATATATATATATATATATATATATATATATATATAGATATTTCATGATTTTTTGGGGAGTACAAAATTTTATTATTGCAAGCATGAAGGGAAGACGAATTTTATCGTTCATGATTAAAAGTTAATGAAGAGGAGAAAAAAAATAATATGCCAGTCGACCGGTTTCGCCATCTCTTAACAAAGGCTATATCGAGGGATTTTTAAAATCCCTTGGTTTTCTTTTTTAAAAAATCCCTGGATACAGCCTTTGTTAAGAGAGGGCGAAACCGGTCGGCTGGCATATTATTATTATTATTAATTTTTTTCTCCTCTTCATTAACTTTTAATCATGAACGATAGAATTCGTCTTCCTTTCATGTTTGCAATAATATATATATATATATATATATATATATATATATATATATATATATAGAGAGAGAGAGAGAATAAAGAAAAAGAATTTTAAAAATATAACCTCCATATACGAGATAGAGCAATAATATAAATAAATAAGCAATGAGAATAAAAATTGTGTAGAATACAATATCTATTAAATCATCAATTGTTCAATATTGTTTATATTAGAAATTTTTTTATTATAATAAGAATTTTCTTATATGAATCCCTTGTTTTAAACAATTGATGATTTAATAGATATTGTATTTTAAACAATTTTTATTCTCATCACTATATTAAAAAAAAAACAAAAAAAACTTTTAGTCCCAAGTCTTTCAGTGGAAATCACTCATGTAAGTCAATTTATTTTTTACAGTTATTATATTAGTTTCTAACACTATTTTAAGGGATCATCAGTTGTTTACCATGAAAAACTGTTTCGGGAATTTAAAAACACACACACACACATATATATATATATATATATATATATATATATATATATATATATATATATATATAAATAATTCATAACTTGCAACTAACAACTCATTTCACTGCTCCCAATATAACTTGGAAGAGACCACTGTCAGATATGGCTTCTGCTGGTGTTTTTTTAATATGTGAATAATTTAATCAAATAAGAATTAAAGTGCAATCGAATCAACATCTGACGATTTTCGCTTCGGAGCATGAGACTTGGTGTAATTGTTTATAGAAGAGATCGATATTTTACCTTATATTTATTAAAGCTTTCTCGGGAGAAATAGCATGATACTCGCAAAAACAAAGTATTTATACAGGTATACATGGGTAGTAAGAGAGAACAGTCTAAATTGCGAAGCCGAGGCGTTGTACGAGAGTAGGCGGTAAGTATATACGAAGAGAAATGGGAGGACAGGAAAGTTTGGGTGGTAGGAGAGAAGAGTCGAAGTGATCGAAAAGAAGGGGGCGTTTTATGAGACTAGGAAGTAAGTATATTAGCAACAATTAATGGGAGGATATATATATATATATATATATATATATATATATATATATATATATATATATATATATATATATAATGTGTGTGTGCAAACAATGGTATTTTAAATTCCAATCACCAAGTCTTCATTCATATTTTTACTTGCCGAATTAAAAAAAAATCAATGTAACTCTTGACAATTGTTTCGTGCAGAAATGAACAACCAAGAATAGACATATAATTACCAGGATCTTTCATTCGGGCAGCTCATTAGAATACCATCAGATCTCTTCCGGAGAAAAATCCTCAAACAAAAAAAATTTAAAAAAAGAACAACTTTTTTATGCATTTCCCACAGAAAAAAGTTCCTAAAAGGAAGCAGAAGTTTAATTCATAGACAACCGCCATTTTGTATCACTAATGCGGAGCTATGAAAAATACGATTAACATTACAAACGGTGAAAGCCAGATACTCTCAAACCTAATAGAATGTATTAAAACTATTTATTAAAAAGCTATTGTAAATGTATTGTTAAGTTAAGACGCAAACTTATTTCAAATTCAGAGATACGAAAGTTGGATACCCCCTTCAAAAAACGAAACCAATGTTTAATTTGATCACTTAGATTACAACATATGTTATATCAAATTTTATTTGCGTGTCATGTTCCATCATTCAATATTCGATGAACAGTATTAATTTACATTACCTATTAAAAAAAAATATAAGAATAAATAAAAGTCAAAATTAAAAATAAAAGATTAACATTCGAAACTAAGATGCCGCGTTAAAAATAAACAAAATCACGAGGAAATTCACTTATTCAAAAGCCTTAATTACTACGTTTTTTTTCTAGTAAAAAAGCAAAAACTTGTAAGTATGACATTTGCTAAAGCGCATAACCGTGTTGTGTCATTGGTTAAAACATTTGTGTGTGTATGTGTGAAGGTCAAGCCGGAAATAATTCTAAGAAAATGAAATGAATTGAAGCAAAAATAAATAATCTTCCTTCCCTTAAAAAATTATAATCGAATGTGAAAAACGACGACCGGCGGCTGAAATTGGGGGAAGGGGGCTTGGGCGTCGATGTCTTTTCAAGTTAAGCACTTATGGCAAACAAAAGAGAAAAAAATTGAAGAACTCTGGGGCATCCTCTGCAACATCGTCTCCCACTTGTCCCCCACACCCACATCCATCCATCCATCCATCCATCCATCCATCCATATGGTCACCCATTCGACATACTAAGCTGTGATATAATATATCCTTAAATATCGCATCTAATCTCCATATCGAATTGTGTCGCCCGCCCCGGGTAAATTGCGGCCATTTTGTGACGTCATTTGCACTCAATTATTTTTCTTTAAACAAACGCCGGGTACCGGTTTACAATATTTCAAGATAAACAAAATAAACGATAAAAAAAATAGTTAATATTAAAACAATAATAATAATCAGACGAACAGAGCCTCTAACAAAGATGCATGGACCCACATAAAACAACAATCCTCCACTCTATAATAAAAAGCAATGTGTATTTATTTGTACATATATATCCGTCACGTCACACAAAAGTCTAAACGACGAATAAGAGATGGGAGAATGTAAATCTATTTCCATAATGAGACTTTTTTTTCCATTTCTACTTTCTATACCGATTTATACTTTTTTCTTTCTTTTTATGTAAGCGACGATTGTTCTCTTTCAATTTCAATTTAACCATTTCACTTACACTAACATTTTAATGTCTAACTGCCCCTACCTCCCAATATCCAAGTAAATAAAATTAAAGGAAGCAAATATTAAAAGAAAAAGAAGCAAAGTCATGGTTGATGTGTTTTTTTTTCATTAAGTCATCAGAAATGACTCGCGTTTTTATTTTCAACTTGCGAGAGTTCAGTCTGTAATTATCCTGTTGAAATACAAAAAACAAAAACAAAAAAAACATTAGAAAGACTTACATTGGAAAGTAAAAAGCAAATAAAAAAAACCTCGCCGTCTGAAATGAATAGTGAAATATTTACTTTCACTTTAACTAAACGAAAGTAAACGGTAGGTGTGTTTTTTATTCTTTAGGTTATCAGAAATGATCATAAAAATTTATATATGAAAAATTTAATTGCTGACGTAATTGTATGATTTATATGAATATTAATGCGAACATTAGCGAAGTATAATTTTTTCTTGTCATTTTTGACGAAGAGTGTGCTAATAAAAGAAAAAAGCATATGTGAACGCGGCTTGGTCCATTGCTCCGTCTTTACAATAATCCCGTCATAAAATTTTTCTTGGAATGAATAATCCAATAGACATAGATTCTCAGTTGGTGAAGAATACCATGAGAGAACTTAAACTAATGAATGAAATGAACAACATCTGATTACTTATGAGGACGGTTTATGACAAGTTATTACTGATATTAGATTTTAAGATGACTATGTCTTAACTAACAGGGAAGCAATCTTTTGGCAAAGTGTTCCACGGATGGGAGATTCTTGTTCATGGAAAATTGGTTTGATGTGTGGTACGCGGAGGTAGAAAGAAATGTTATTTGCAATTATGGTAACAAAACGTCTCTTAATCCCTCAAGTTTTACAAAAGGGAATCAGAAGTTAAAGCTCAGTCGATAAATAACGAGAGAGTAGAGAAAGACTAGCAACGTCTCTTCTGTGAGAAAGGGGGCTGTATAGAACAGAGGTGATCACCACCCACCAGATTGCGAAGTCGTTTTTTGAACTCTGTCGATGCACGGAAGAGTGCTCTGAACGGCACCTCCCCAGATGTGGTAGCAGTACTTCGTCTTAGGACGCATTTGATTATTATATAGATACTTATTACATGATTACAATACGTCTGTCGCCATGTTACCTGCCATTGTATAAAACTATGGTAGCACTAAAACGCTTATTTACTTTACAAAGCATGCATTATTATTGGAATGCATCGAGATTCTAAGATTTGATATTTATTAAAGTATTGACTCTAGAAATTCGCATATTTAACAAATAATAAAACGTCATTTTTATGAAGCTTTGATTATTAAGTAGCACTAAATTTTCTTTGAAATTAACTGTGGTCAAGTCAAGATAGTTGTGTAGTAATACGATGTATGATGTGTTAAATTATTTAAAAAGAGAGAATTTAAATTATGATTTAAGTTAACGTGTCAAAAGAAGTTACGTAACGAACGGGAAGTCGACATGACAGAATAAAACTGTACATTCTTTTTTGGGCTTTTAATCTGCGAGAAGTGTGGACGTTTTTTCGGAGTATATCTCCCCCATATGAGGGGCATTTTGATTAACCCATTAGCGTACATGGTCCTTTTTTAGAACCAAAAATAAAATTAACCATATTTCAGCAACATCTGTATTTTCACAATGAAAATTATAGAAATAATATTCCAATGTGATATAAAATAAAAAAAGAAACAACCAGAATTATTTATATATTAATCACCGTTTCGTTTTTATTTCAAGACTTTTTCCAGATGATTGATTTCAAGAAATAGCATACAAGTACAATTTGTATTACTCAATCATCTGGGGAACATTTTGAAATAAAGGTGAAACGTTGATGAATATATATATACACACACACACACCCACATACCCATATATATATATATATATATATATATACATATATATATATATATATATATATATATATATATATATATATATATATATATATATATATTGACATATATATAAATATATATATATATATAAATTGACATACATATATATATATATATATATATATATATATATATTGACATATATATACATACATATATATATATATATATATATATATATATATATATATATATATATATATATATATATATATATATATATATGATAAAGGAAGGAAAAAAGTGTTCAGACATAATGGAAATTTAAAAGGGAAAACCAAAACGTATTATTTATGTATTGATCAATGTTTCGTCTTTATTATAAGACTTCCTCATGATGATTTGTCTGAAGAGAACATCATACAAGTACAAAATGTTTGGAATGGATGGTGGAGGCAACATCCGGCAGCCGGCTCAGAACATGCGGCTGCTTGAGCAAAAAATCAAAATATGAGATACAAATAGATGGTTTCTATAATTTATCTCCTTAATTCAGCAAACTCATTTTATCCGAACAAAAATTGAATTCAGATCAAGGCTATATACCCTATATAACACTCTTTACACGCACCGCGCATAATGTCTACATATAAATTAAATGATTTCAATAAATTATTTTCATATTGTGTATGTTTTTATTTGCTCGTATATGTGTACGTGCATATATCTATGTTCACACACATGTATGAATGAATAAGTGAATAATAATAAATACACTGAAATACTTTGACAACTATAAATAAATACATCCTTTCCTTCTTTCTCTTTAACACTTCACGTGGTATTTCTTTCGCCAACAGTAGTTTTAAGTAATTATGTTATTTACATTATATATATATATATATATATATATATATATATATATATATATATATATATATATATATATATATATATATATAAATATGGTGGCGGCCAAGGAGTAGAATACCGGATTACAAGTCAGTGGTTACTTAGAAACCGGCTTCGTGCCCTACAACCGACATGAATTAACATCTCATCCACTGAAGATTGCGTAAACATAAAACATCGATGTCTGTAGGTAATAATAATTAATATTTATTTAAAATAATATATATATATATATATATATATATATATATATATATATATATATATATATATATATATATATATATTGTTCGGATCGAGGTCGTTGTTTGCCCACGTGTTGACGGAAGAAACGTGTGTTGGTAGTTGTTTTGCTGAGACCAGTTCAAGAGAAAAGCGTGAGACGAAGCGCTAGTGTATTAGCGTCGTTCTGCCGACCAGAGAAGAGTGAAACGGAACGCTAGTGTCAGCGTCTGTCTGCCGAGGCAGGTCGGTGAGGAAGAGAGAGAATTTCCGTTTTGCCCCGGGTTTTATAGTCCGAAGGGCAGATAACTCTGGTGTCGCTTTACAGTGCCACCTGTCTGTGAAAAAGCGACACCTACCGGCAAACCGGTGTAGTTATGTTTTGAAAGGAGGAGGTAACTGCTACAATATATATATATATATATAATAATATTAGTTATAAAGATTAGAGTATCTTTCAAATATTACACCTATTGTTTGATCTATATTGGAATACTTATGTCTCAGTTTTCAGTGAAAATCTAGAGTACAAGGATACAATCAGTTTCATATATTATTTAATTTAAAATCTTTTGGTAAATAGTCCTTATAACTAACCCACATTTTTATAAATAATATAAATGAATGCTCTAACTATCCTATTAAGTCAAGTAAATCTTTTAAAGTAATTCTGATCATATATATCGTATTTTCAATTAATTGAAGAAAAGCTATGTAGACACTAATGGCTTCACAAAGGAATTTAAAGAGAAGATAAAACGAAGAAGAATATTAAAGCCAACCACGAATTTGTTGTTATTCTATTACTTTAACTGCAAGCAACAGTACAACAAAGCTAATGTCGTTACTACAGCGATGGGTACAAACTGCTGTTATCAAGATCACAAGAGAAAGAGAAAGACAGACGACTACGGCTGCTACGGCGTGTCATCAACACACACTTATGTTACAGGAAACGCGCGACACATTCTCTCCTCTCCCCTACCTTCCAATCCCACTCTTTTAATATATATATATATATATATATATATATATATATATATATATATATATATATATATATATTCTTGGAAGTTTTTCAACCATTAAAACTATATGGAGAAACAAAAAAAAAACACTTTTAGTCCCAAGTCCTTCGTTGGAAAACTACTTAGCTTGTAAGTTAATTAATCTTTTGCAGCCACGACACTAGTTTGCTTCTAAGAATTTACGCTAGTCTTAATATTATTTAAGGGATTATCAGTTGTTTACAATGAAAAATATATACTGTGTGTATTTCGGCAGCATTCTTTCATTTCAGAAAACATTGTTGAACATAACGGAATTTCTCTGTCTGATTATACCTTATTAAAAAAAAATTCTAATAATCTTGCGTCCCGGAATTTAAATTATAAACGTTGTTTGGGAACAGCACCGCTCTGGTCCTTTGACGCCTAACTGACTTCACGCGCGCGTTCTCGACTGCTTTTTGAAATTCTCTTCTTTTCTCCAGCTTTCCGTTCATTTTTTTTGTCACCTGAAGATGATCCGACGAATAACCGAAAGTGTTAGTGATTCATATGGAACATTTATTTTGATTTTTTGATTTTGACACAAAAATTAAGAAAATTAAAAAAAATAATAAAAATAGGAAGAATTCTGTTATGTTTAACATTATTTGCTTAAATCCACTCGTCGTAATTATCACAAGGAAAAAGATAAGAAAAATGGAAAACATCTGCTCAGTTATATAATCTTATATAATAAGATTTATGTCACACAAAGAACATTTTAGCTTGTTTTAATATTTTTTAAGTCGTGGTTACCTTGTTATAACGTTTTATGCTTACTTTCTTGAATGAAGTATGGTAGCCAACAGCGTAAAGAAAGTACATACTATCAGCGGCAGTCGTCAAAAGACAGACAAACGAAACTAGCGGATTATATCCGCGCGTGGTTTCCGTAAAAATGTTTAACAAAATCAAGTATTTTAAATATATTTTTTTCATATAGAATTAACAAATGAAATGTTGATATTTTTTTGCTAATTTTCTTTTAATATAATATTCTCTTTAATTAAAAAAATATCGGCCTTTCCGTTACGCTGATTTATATTAATTTGATTTATAATTATTGATTTTAAAACGTCTCTAAAATTAAAAAAAATATATAAATGACTTAACTTTTTAATATCATATATCAAGAAATAAAAATAAGCTCACGATTAACAAATAAAAAGCCAAACAAGGAAATATTTTGTCTTTAATACGGGATTAAAGTAAAAAAAATCTTATCGATTTTATTGTTTAATCGATTATTTATTTTTCCATTTTTTAAATATATTCCTTCATTCAATTCTCTTTTAAATGATATAAAATTTAATTTGATACATCAACTCAATTACAAGAAAACGTATTCTTAACCAGGGGTTCAATGTACTAAACAAGAACTCATTTTTGCCTTTTAAATCTAGAGTAACCTTTTATTTAAATTAATTCATACGCCGAAGATTATATTAAAATCGGGCCATTAGTTTATTTTAGCTGGATTTTTTGAAAAAGTTCCTGCGACTCCGCACTTGTTGGCATCGACAATAATTGGTCATACTTAAATATTATCTATCTAAATGAAATGCTTCCACATTTCCTTCGCAATTCTCCATCTCACATCTCAAGTTCTTCAAGATATTCAAGAACCATTTTAAGCTGCAGCTACAATTTCCAAATTTTTTTAATCCGGCGCGAATCATCATTAAGCCGGTCACTCTCAAGTAAACTCAATAAAAAATATGAAATATTTTAAAATATTAAAAATAAAAATTAGTTTCAAATTCGAAACAACTATTTTATTATGTTTTTAAAAATAAATTCTTTACTACTATTGTTATATGTTGCATTAAAATAAAAAAAATGGTATTATTTTTTTTAGTTATCATTGTTTAACTGAATCTAAATTAATAAATGCAAAAGTGTTTTTATTTATCACTCCTATATTACCATCAAAACGGGTTACTGTTATTTAAATAAATAACACGACATATTTTTGAAATACTGTATACATAATAGAGAAGATAGAGCCACAGACAGCTATTTATATGCCTAATTTGCATAACTATTTTTTAAACAGTTCATAATAAATTATATTTGGTGTTATTCATTTGTAATTTTATTCTCCTATTTTTACTATAAATAGTTTTATCGACATTAACAGTAATTAAGTAAAGTCATTTAATTAAAAAAAAAAAAAATTTACTAAAACCTTTCTTAAAATATTTGTTGATTAGTTTTCAAGAGAGGTAATTTAAATTAACCAACATCGCTTGCTAGAAATAAAGATATACCGACAAGGTATACGCAAGAAAAGTTCATAGAGAAGGGGGACTATTTGCTTGCTTACGTTCTCTGTCTGTCTGTCTGTCTGTCTGTCTGTCTGTCTCCCGTTAGCGACGCCACATGTTTTTATTTTAATTCAACGATTGTTTTGATCCCGTCGTAGACAAACTTTTCGAATTTGTGTTTAAATGTTTCGTTTCCGGCGTTTTCTTTCGAGGGATTGACTTGATTTTCAACAAGTTGCCATCCCTTTCTAAATTACTAGCGAAATGATTAGTCAAAAGATCAAAGTAAAATTTAAAAACTTTTCTGATTTTATTTTTATTAATAAATATCGCATCTAAACATACTTTTAATATATATATATATATATATATATATATATATATATATATATATATATATATATATATATATATTTCTTTCATATCTCCATAATGTCAACTCCAAGTTTCGATGTACTTGCATGACATTTTTCTTCAAATTATCATCCTGAAGAAGTCTTACAATAAAGACTAAACGTTGATGAATATATAAAAAATATCTCTTGTTTTTTTCCTTTTTCATTTCCTATATATATATATATATATATATATATATATAATTAAAGCGTGTATTATTGTCTACTATTTAAAGACGTGTATTATAAAAAGCGATGAACACATAATCAGCCATAGTAAAAAAGAAGACGTGCACCTATGCGTAAATAACTGTTCATTTTCTAAATGAGAATGACGTTGCATCTATATAATGCTCGTTTTTCTTTTTATCAATTATTAAAAACTGATTAATGGCAAGAATGTTTTATTTTCGAGATGAAACTGCCGTTGCTTTTTTTTACGTCCATTCAAAATGTGTATGTTTTTAATTGAAAATTACACGTGAATCATATAAAATCCCATTTAAAGTTCTAACATATGTAAATGTTGAAATTCCGAAAACTCCAACCAATTTTATCTCATGTGTTCCAAAACTCAGCCGCTTTTTCGTTATTTACCCTCCACCTGTTTAGGTATTTTTCATGAACCAATTTCTTTTTTTTCCTCTATGTACAATTGTCGATAATGTCGTAAGAGAATTCTGTTATTAAAAAAAAAGGTTTTTCAAATATTTTAAATTTTAGCGTAAGGGATCACTTTCCTATATAAATTCGACCTAAAAATGATCACCTACTTTCTGACCATCATCAATTTGACCAACTTTTGTTTGTGTACACTTACTGTGTATGTAGCTAGAAATTGTTTTTTTCGTTTTTTAAGCCAATATATTAGCTGTTAGAGTAAGGATCACTCTCTTATATAAATTTAACGTAAAATAATCACCCATTTCCTGACCATAACCATAATAGCGTGCAAGTTATAATAACAGTAGTTTAAGTGTTATTATGTAAGAACTAAAATTTTGTTTTGGTCGGCCGTAGACATATTTGTGTGTGGAGGGAGTGCATAGTTTTCTATTTTTTTTGTTTTTCGAATTCGTTCAGAATTTCGTGCAAGTGATTTTTTTCGATTTATTTACGTAGTTAAAATGTATTCGTTTATAGGCTTATAGTATTGTTTTCACATTTTTTCCTTTAAAAAGTCAATGCGTCCTATAGAGGCTACAAGTCAGGGGAAAGTGTTAAGCTGTGCTCGTTCGACAGTTTCTGTTGCATGGGTAAACTAGTGCGTTCGGGGTCCATTTGGGGATGGGGTAAAGGCATAGCGGGAGCGCATACATTTAGATGATGAGTGTTTCCAAATCACAAAAGAAAAAGAAAAACATTCTTTTAATGTTATGTAGTGAATGCACTACATTACGGAAATTGTTGAGCCACTCTGTTCTGTACAAGTACTTTGGAATTGTAGAAATTAGAAAAGAAAAAAAAAACGAAAAAGCGCAAAAAAGACATTATTACCATTGTAAAAGAAAAGACGAAAAAAATCCCCAAATTTGGTTACACTTTTTATTTCTACAATAAGTTTTTTAAGGTTTCCTGTCAGTATATATAGCGTATTTGAAACTATTTTATTGTAGTATTGAATTAAGTAAACCTAAGATATAAATATAGTTCTGATAAATAATTAAAAATAACTTACTCGCATTTTTTTAAATGTTGTTACAAATAACACTATGCATTAATTCGATCAGCCATTGACCGATCAGCCATCGGTTTCACGGGAACACTGGAAATCCCGTCCCTTGGGCTAAAAATACCAAGTGTATCCGTTCTTCAGTCGATGGTCTGACAAGTGATTATTCAACATATTTGACAGCTCTCTACTGATTCGGAGGTAAAAGAAAAGGCGCAAATGAACGATTTAAAAGTGGGAATAATTATGGATAGTGACGAAACGGAACATGAAACGCGAATACATCGAAGTAAAACCGCGAATCAAATAAGTGAAAAAAAAAAAAAATATATATATATATATATATATATATATATATGTGTGTGTGTGTGTTTTGTTTGTTTGATTATTTGTTCCTGCCCTTTCTTTCTTTTTTGCCACTTTCTATGGACGACTTCCCCTCTGTTTATTTCTTTGTAATTGTAGAATTTAGAATGGAAGTCTTGTAGGCTCCTTTCCATTAAAAAAAGGAGCAATTGGTGTTCGATTTTTGCGTAAACATGAGTTAGCTGTCGGCCATAGATTAGGATTAGAGTTAGTTAGGAAACAATTGATGCACGAGAAGGAGAAGAAGAAGAAGAAGAATTGGTGGGGGGATAAAAAGAACTAGGAAATAAAAAAAGAAATGAAATCAAAGAAAGAAAAGACGAAGAAAGACAAGAACAAAGAAAGGAAGAAGAAAGAAAACAAGAAGGCAAAGAAAGGAGGGAAGTGAAGAAGTAGAAGAAGAAGTGCAACAAGAGGTTCCATGGAACTAGTGATAGGAATGATATAAAGGAAGTAAAAGTAAATAACAGAGAGAAAAAAGAGAAGGAAACTAAAGAAGATGAAGAAAATATAAGTCAGATGAAGTAAAAGAATAAGAGGAGGAGGAGCAGAAGAAGAAAAGAAAGAAGAAGAAGAAGAAAAGGTACAAGTTGACGAAAGTATTTAGAGAATGTAAACAGAAAAAAATGAAAGAAACAAAACCACAAAGAAAAACAACGGGAGGAAAAACGTAGGAAAAGGAGGGATTGGAAAAACAACGAGAAGAAGAAGCTAAAAGAAGAGGACGAGAAGGATGAGAAAGAGACGGATAATTCGTAATAATGATGATGAGGAGGAGGAAGAGGGGGAAGATAATGATAGATCTGAGGAGGCGGATGAAGAGAAGAAAAAGGACGAGGTAGAGTAGGAAGAGGATGAAAGGGAGGTGGATGATGAAGATGATGATGATGAGGATGAGGATGAGGAAGAAGTGAAGGAGAAAAAGATGGAGGTTATGAAGAAGTAGAGGAAGAAGTGAAGAAGAAAGATGGAGGTTATGAAGAAGTAGAGGAAGATGAAGATGAGAAGAAGGATGAGGATGATGATGTTGAGGTGAAGAAGAAGGCGAATAGAAAGGAAAGAAAAAGGTGGAAGAACACGAGTTAAAAAAGAAAGCAGGATGCTGTCGTGAGGGGTGGGCGGAGTTGGGGGTCCAGGTTGTGGAGGGGCGTATGTGGCGGTGATGGTGGTTGACAAAGCAATAAACGAGAAATGAATTTTTCCGCTCCCTAAGTTTGAGCGTTTATTTCGTCGGCGCATGCGTAGAATGCTCGTACACACAACCACTTTTGATAATAAGTGCAGATAAACGCCGACTCCGGAGCAAAACTCGCTCGACAACGACAACGCACCTGCAATGGCGGCGTGCAAGCGATCTTCATTTGCAATGGAAGACGACGACGATAAAGCGAACGACGCGAAAGATTGCAATCGGATTTTTCATGTTCTTTTTGTTTTTCAATCTTTTCTTTACCTGTTTTTTTTTTCGGAGGCTTGCCGTTAATTTTACTCCTTTTCGACATCCTTAAATCTGTAGGAAGAATCAGCGAGCGAACATTACACAACGCCGCAGGCAGCAGGAGACGCTTTCGGGTTGACGGATGAAAGGGGAAGCCAAACCTAACCTTGAATTTATTTGGAAGGAAACGATGACTGCGACACCTAATACGGACGCAAACCGTTACTTTTATTGCTTATTTTACACACACACACAACACACACAAACACACAGACACCCCCCACACACACACGCACACATATATTATTTGAATCCAAAAGGTTGTTAGAATAAAGATTACTAATAATTAATGATTCAATCTATAGAAGTGGTTTATGGTTTGACCGGAAGTTGATTGGTATGAGATTGACGGACAGCCATTTTGCGAATTTTGCTGCCCTTACACGAAAAAAAAAAGGAAAAAAGGAATAAGAATGAAAGAAAATGAGAAGGAAATGAAAAACATGGCTTTAATTCGAATATTGCGGTTGGTGAACAATAATTATTAGTTATGTTAACTTTGGATTGTGTTTATTTATCATTTTTTTTATCGATGGAACATTGTAAAAAAAAAAGACGAAAGCACATCTCATAAACATAATACAACATAAATATGCAAAAAAATAGAATTAAATAAGTGTTTCCCTTTGAAATATATTGAGTAAAACGCAAATATGTATAAGTTAAATAAATGTTGGATGCATTTTATTTTTTCAGCGTGACTAAGGGAATTTTCATACACTGATGAAGCCTCTTCATGAGCATCGGTGATATTTTGCATATCATGACTCTAGATATATAAAAAGCCTTTGATAGAGTCCGGCACAAAGGTTTGCTTCACAAGCTTTCTAGCTATGGAATATCCGGAAATGTCTTCTCAACTATCAAATCCCTTTTCGTCTGATAGGTCTATGAAAGTAGTTGTCGATGAGCTGAAGTCTAAAGCCCATGCAATCAATGCTGACGTCCTTCAAAGATTCATTCTGTGCCCAACCCTCTTCCTGATCTTACATCAAAGATCATCCAATTTGTTGACATCTATGATGACGACACAACTGTCTACAATAGCACCTCGAAGAGCTCTGATGATCAAAACCTTGATCTGGAGCAAGTGGTGCGATAGCGGACAGAAGTAGCTCGTTACTTTTAACACCGCTAAAACCAATTTTCTCTTCTTCGAATTATTTTTGTTTCAGTTGAAATGAATGGCTCACTCCTTGAATACGCTTTCTGTTTTGACAAGCTCCTAGGAATGACTTTCACACCAGACCTGAAATGGAAGACTTACACCAAATTTGTTGCTAAACTCGCTGGAAACATGGTTGAACCATTCTAACTCCACAGAAAGTACTTGACTCCTGATGCGACCCTCTACCCGTATAAGAGTCAGATTCGGCTCAAGATAGAGCACTGTGGCCACATCCGGGAGGTGCCACTTATCGTACTTTTTCTTGCTTTGACAGAGTACAAAATTGACTTCGTAATCTAGTGAACGATGATCTCTTTTCTTCCCTGCAGCGTCTTTCTCACAGAAGAAACGTTGCTAGTCTTTCTCTACTCTATCGGTATTTTCATGACAGAGTTCGACTCAGCTACACGCTCTGGTTCTCCCCTGTAAAACCTTTTCGGTTAAAACTCGTCTTCAACCAACACTGCAAAAAACTCTCCTTTCTTCTTCTGTGTACCTAAAATTAAACGGAACTTCCATGAACAGAGTTTCTTTCCAAGAACACACCACCTGTTGAACACGTTCCGCGGATATATTTCCCTACAGACTACAACATGGTCGTTTTCAAGTCCATTGTCAACAAATATATGTCGAATCGTCCAGTGAATGGATCATAGTTCTAAATTCTTTCATAGTACTCTTCCCTTATCCAACTGGAACTCTCACTGACCCTTATCCTCGAGTGGCTTTTCGCCTTGGTAAGTGATGATCCATAAGTATACAGTCAAACATCTACATACGAATTTAATTCGTTCCGCGACCGAAGCGGAACTGTGAACTGAACTCTCCATCTCGTTATGAGTGCTGCCGTATAGCGGGCTAACCACGAAACTTCGACGTCGTATGGTGGATTTTCCATCAAGTGTAGTCGCTAATTTGATCGAATTTCACGTTGTATGTTGGAAAATTCGTATGTAGAGGTTTGACTATATATATATATATATATATATATATATATATATATATATATATATGAATTAAATTAAAGATAATCGAATTATCATTTTATAATAATCTATCGTGATAATATAAAGCTTAATATATTGAATAGAGCAATCAATTCTAGAGATGAAAGATGAAAATAAAAACATTGTAGAGATACAATATTTATTAGAACATCAAAAGTTCAAAGCAAGGAGCTCCATATGCTTAATCCATGGATTTTCAAAGATAAACTCTTTTCATCAGAGGATTGAGGAAAACCGACAATGTAATTATAAATATTATCGGCAACATTTAACTCTGAATTTTTTTTTACATAAAATAGACACCAAAAGATAAAGAGTCTTTTGTTGAGATGATAGGATAGAGTTAGGGTGGACGCCGTCAAAAACAAGTCAAAATAAAACAGCTGTTATATTGGAAATGAATGTTTGAAAAAGAATAATATTCAAATAGTTTAGGAATTAAAATGTTGTTAAGAAGCTGAATTATCCGTTTCATATGGTTCAGAATGAAGTTTGTCAGTTAGAGTTCGGTGTATATCATAGTGTGTATTACGAAAACCTCCAACTCTCTCGTTGATCAGTGTAATTCCAATACCAGACTACTGCACAGAAAAGATAAACTGGACTTTACCAAATGCCGTCTAAAAATCAGCTTCTTAACAACTACATTTGGATTTCCGGCGGATGGGAGTTATCGTTTCCATACCACTATTTACTAATGAGCCATCACTTATCAAGGACAAAAGCCAATCGAGAATAAGAGGTAATGAGATGAATAGATTGTCACTTGAATGATGAAGAATATTATAAAAAGATTGAAAATGATGAATGGAATGAAGAAAAATTTCTTATTTATCAGGGTGTATAAAAAGTATGTACTTACAGTAGATTTAAAGAGATCATATTGTACCCAACAGGGAAGCAATCCACAGGGAACGTGTTCAATAGATAGGAAGTTATTGAAAAGAAATTGTGTTCGTAAAAATTCTGTTTGATGTCAGACACAAGTAAAAAGAAAGCGAAGGTAATTTGCAGCGGTGAGACGAAAATAAAAATATAAACATTTTATTTTTTGCATTTTGAGGTATGTCGATATGAGAAATGTGGTAAAAACAATTTTCATATAGTCACCGATCGAGAGAGAATTGAAAAAAAAACCCAACAGAGCGAGACTTGAGGTCTTTTGCTCCCTCCAGCGGGGCCAGGGAGTTGACTGCATCTGTAAAACACGGGGTGTACAAAGAGAATATCGAAATTCCACTACAATAAATAGTAAGCAATAAAATATTTTCTTCTTTTGATTTTTCATTCTGTCTGTAGCACATTTAGCATTTTGGGATCGGGAAAGAACTTGCATAACGTGACATTGTGACAATAATCCTGAAAATTTGGGTTCGATTGACTCAAGATCTTTGAACTTTGAAGTTATTTATATCTTATAATTTATGCTGTTTTTTTGCATGCATTATGAAATGGCTTTCGTTTCTTCTCTCATTCTGTAGGAATGCATAATAAACGGTGCAGACACATAAGTAGGTATGAAGATAAACTAGACAACAATTATATCAGAATTATACAGGCTGCGAAGGCTCTTTCTTTCTTATTTGCACGACTTCCAGAGTAGTTGGATGTTGTCCGACCCACACTTATTCTGAACATACTTTTAGATCTTAACGGCTCCTAGGTTATCTTTCTGATTGAGTCAACCGACTCTCAGACTATGGTCAAAGAATCAAACAACATTGTCGTATATTATTCTTTGAGTGATGTGTCGCCATCATTTAGATTTCCTGTAAGTAAGTAGTAGTTTTGTCCCTCAAAGTTGCTCTTCTTTATTTTGTGGAGGGATATATTCTCTCAGATGCCGTTTTGGGCTGGTGTCATGAAGCAGTCAACTGTTAACCAATGTTGAAGAAATGTTAAATGTATGTCCGGTGGTAGTAAAAAAAGAGACTTTTGCATCTGAGTTTATATATTGTGCGAGGGCTATTTGAGGACATTTTCAGTATGTTAAATAAACAACAATATTTTAACAAAAAAATGTATATATTTAAATCAAATTGACACAGATATCCTTGATGATACTTCTTTATCTGTTTATGAATCCACATTTGGATTTAATGACTGCTTCTATTCAGGCTCGAACCCGTCCACAAGCTGACATTTAGTGGCTCATATTCATTTCGGACATCAAGTGGAAAATGGCGGCCTTTAGTGAAGCTATGATACTATTAGGACGTCGATTCGTCTCCATTTAAGCAACGCTTCACACGTAATAGTAGAGAGGATTAAAATCTGGCGAGTTCGAGAGCCACATGTTGGGAGTAACATGATCGTAAAAATGATCTGATAACCAGTCCTGGGTTACAATGTCTATGTGAGAAGGTGCATAGTCTTGTTGAAAGACATATCCCCTTCCATTACATACTTTATCTATCCAGGGCTTAATAACTGTTTTAAGAACATCAACATATCCAGCAGTATTGGCCCCAAGACCGTGTGGAAAATTTAAAGGTCGCATCACATGACCTTCGCTGCTCGCAACTCCTAAAACCATCAACGTAGTCGGATATTTGGTTTGCATCATCCTGGCTACTTTAGAAGAGGATACACATGGCCACCTTAGAAGAAACGTTGCCAGAACAACCGAACCGTAGTAGCAAATACTTTGGCAACATGTAAAAAGTTACTGTATTTCTTAAAATATAATAAATGATTTGAGTGTGTAGTGAACTTAAAAGAAGATGTCCGCAAAAAACTCGCACTCTGTATATTATCATCTGTCTTTTCTCGGCGTTGCCTGATATTAAACAATGTTTTAACATTAAGTGATTGACCCCCCACCCCCACCCGAAAAAAAAGAGTAAAGAAAAAGAGAATTGCGAAAGCTGAGATATAAAATGGAACCTTACGATGTTCCATCTGAACTGCTACTATATGAGCTATATACAACCGGTTGCTTTTGCAATAAAATTAAGACTTAAAAATGTAAAATGCTGCTCCTTCTATACTTTTTAATCTGTAACACTTTTATGCTAATCATTTATTTACTAGCCGAAAATCCACGGCGAATTAATAAAAATTGACTTTAATTTAATTATTTTTATGTATTTATATCTTTTATTAAGGGGGTATTTATTGTTAGAGGCACCCTCATTTGTGAGGAAGTGCTGACGAAACTATACAGGTACTTATGTTCCAATCAAAAATGCTTCCTTCTGGGGAATTGGATTTCTGACCTAGTGTCTAACTTTGGCCTTGTGGGAGACAAGTAAATAGGGACAATCCCTTGCATTATCTCCTTTTTTAATGGGATGGTGGATTTATTGCATGTCTCGCAACTGAGGATAGAACGGATACTACACTTTGATTCCAGTCTCACGGCGAAGTAGTACCGATACTTTTTGATCACGACAGAACTCTACTTATGACGTTTTATTCTATTTTGGAACAAAACATTTTAAAATCGGAAAAGTCTAGATTTTTGACACCAGATATTTTTCAATTAGCTTTTCTTTTGCCTTCCATCTTTGGCAATCGGACGACGTTATTTTGTAAAATAAATGGGCGTGAAAAGTGATAACATACGTAAAACGAAGTGCGTCGAATATTATTTTCATCTACACCATTGATAGCGTACCTGATGAACCTATGGGTGAAAGCCGAGTCTTAAGCAGCTGTCCCCTATTCGATTATACGGCGGCATATATTTTAATTGATAAAAGATTAATACTTTTATTCTGGACTCCTTCCGCTTCCTATTTTGTTTGTTACTGTCTTGGCTTTTCTAATTACTCTCTATATATTTCTCTCTAAGCTTTCTCACATTACCTCCGCCTTATATATATATATATATATATATATATATATATGTAGACATCCACAGACATACTGTTTGGCTGTATCACTACATACTGTGTGGCTCAACCAGAACCTATCCAAACTCAGGATCGAACCAACTACCATCTGGTCGATAGTCAGTAGCTATAACCACCAGGCCACTGGACAGGCGCTGCTAGTAAGTGATATCTACAATGCTTTTTATATACCCATTCATCGCTACTTGACAGTGTTCTATTTGTTTATTTGCAAAGAGCTTTGCATTACGCTAAAGTAGTAGCAGGCTATATCATTAATGAAAGTGCTCAACCTGAGAAAGGGGCTTATATAGTCAACCGCAGACAGACTGTTTTGCTCTATCACAGCTACTTTGTGGCCAGACGATACACACACCCATCCACACAAAGTAATATATATATAAACGATAGTACTCTAAATTCCTGTCACTAGGTCTTTTTATTATTTATTCATTTTTTTCTCTCCAAAATCCAAAACATTCAGTGCATTTGACGATCGTTTCGCGTATATATCAACATCCAGGGATAGACATAAATAGTTTTGCACAATTTATGAAAACATATGCGCAGAAATATATATTTTCATGCACTTATATATATATATATATATATATATATATATATATATATATATATATATATATATATATATATATATATATATATATCAGTACTAAAAAATATATAGAGAGATTTCAGTACTAAAAACGACACCAGTGAAAAGACTTCAGAAATAGCAAAAAGACAGTAAATTGAATAACAAATCAAACATTTAAAACATTCAAAGCATTCTCCATATACGTGGAATCGAGAAGAAGAAATTACATTAGACACAGAAATAATACGTAAGAGAAAAAATATATAAATAAATAAATCAATAAAAAATAAAAATATAAACAATAGTTACCTTAAACAATATTAATAATAAGAAGAAAAATACTGATAATAATAATAATAATAATAATAATAATAATAATAATAATAATAATAATAATAATAATAATTATAATAATAATAATAATTATAATAATAATAATAATGTTAGAATAAAATAAAATAAAATAAAACTAGATAAGGTATATAAGAAAGTAAAATTAAGAAATAACATAATTAAATAAATAAACAAAATAAATAATTTTATTTTGAATAGAAAACAAGATAGAGTATGGTTTAAATTAATGAAAAATTAAAACAATTGGAAGATGAAAAATCTATAATAGAGAGATATATCGAGAAGTTAAGATATAACTTGGAAATATAATTCTATTTTTAAGAAAAAAATGTATCATAATTAGAAAAACGTAAAATAATGATGATAGGTAGATGGATATACTCATATATAAAAAAATACCCGAGAAGAACAAGAAAATTTCAAATTTCAAATTCAAAATCAAAAAAGAAAACATTCCGATTAGAAAGATACAAAGTAGAAGAAAATTATTTTAATATAAAAAATAAAAAAATAAAAACAAAGAATATATGTAGAGAAATTCAATTTAAATAAAAAGAAAAATTATTATAAAAGAATTATAAAAATAATAATTATAAAAATATATAATAATAATTATAAAAAATTGATAAAATGAATAATATTAATGAGAAAAATAGTAATTAGAGAAAATAATAACAACGATAATAATTAGAGAAGAACAAAAAAATCAAAATTTCAAATTCAAAAGAGGAAAAAATTCATATCAGAAAAATACAAAGTAGAAGAAAATTAAGTTAAATTAAGAGAAATATAAAAAATAACAATAAAATATATTGAGAGAATTTAGCGGATCTAAAGATGACCAACCCTCCAGTCTCAAATATTGAATTTAATTGGACAAACATAAATTAAAATAAATAATTAGATATTAAATCGGATCAACTATAATTTATAATTTTGATTTTCGCTAAAAAATAAAATCCATGACGGAACCATTTATCTTTCTGGAATTTAAGTCATGTAAGTTCGCACTTAACGATAATTCTGCGAGCCAATTGTTTATATTTGTTAGCATTTTAAACTAAATGCATTTTCGTATTAAACTTTTATATGAATTTGAAAGTTTTCTAATTCATTATATTTTTAATTTAACAATTTGATTCAATAAATTTGTGCTTTAAAAAATAATTTCAGTAAGATTAAAAAAAACAAGCAAACCTAAAACATTTAAAAAAAAAAGTAAATATATCATTTTTGAGCGACTCGTACGATAAATCTCAGAGAACGTGTTGTTTATACGTTATTAATCAAATAACGCACCCTGTCTTGCGCCCATCTCTCTCTCTTCCTCTCTTTTTCTCTCTCTATTTTTCTCTCTCTTTCTCTCTCTCTCTAATCTGACGTCACGTTTACACCAGTACATTTCCTGAAATAGAACTTTCTGTGCGTTCGAAATAGAACGTTATACTTAATAATCAGAGGGCGGGTAACCAAATGTTGGAGTGGACGCCGGCTGTTCCATCATATTCGATTACAATCTAATTTAATTACGTAACTATATTATGTAGATTAAAAAACAATATCTTTAATTAATTCTATTTATAATTTTTATTAAGATTATTATCGAGGAAAATATTTTAAATACATCTATATATGTAAAAACCAAAACAATCATGAGTGTATATTTGCGAATATTAATTCGTTAGAAGCTCTAAAACAAATTAATTATGTACATTTAAAAGACGCGTGATGTTTGGGGAAGTTTTAGAATGGGTATATATAGGAGCTGATAAGTAGATATAAAAAGAGAGCGATCAAAACTAATAATATAGTTTCGGTTTCAGACAGACAGACAGACAGATAGATACATAATCTCCATTATTAATAGATATCTGTCGCAGTGTAGAACCATACCGGTCCCCGACGATCGTGGGTTTCTCTCTGCCTTCATCTTCTTGTTCTGGCCGTGTCGTCTTGGCGATCGCCGAAGGCGCGTGCATTGATTTACAAGTTGTATTCACAGAAAGTAAACAAGACTCACACAAAACACATGAACACAAAGATATACCTTGTGTATTTGACTTGTTAGTAATGGCCGTGTGTGTCGTTGAAGTCTTGCCGCTAGCGTCCACATTTGAGTTAAGTTCCAGTAGATCAGCTCAAACCTAACTGAGATCATTTGTCTGTCGATGCTATCATTGTCGTTCGCTCGAAGTCATCTCCTCTCATTGTCTTCTGAATCCGATCTGCTGGTCTACTCCGATCTAATCTAAGCCGAATCTGACTGCCAGAGTCTGCTCCGTCTCTTCAATACATCTACTTTCGACCGAAAATACTAGATGTCCGGTATTTTTCTAAGTCACTCTCAGCTGGTCATCGGAACTGACTACATCGTCTCTCTTCTCAGCTCACTCTATCAATGGCCTTCTGGCCACCCAAAAACTTAACACCTAATAGTGAGGGCGCCATCCAGTCTGGGCAGTTCAATAGATTCGTAGACCTCTGCATTGTCGCCCATCTATCTTACATTTTCATCACTTTTTTCTTTGTTGGAATCATTTCTCAACTCAACGTTCTCCGGGGTCTTGGCTAGGTGGGGGTGGGGGGGGGGGGGAGATTTAGAACATAGTATGACAGCAGGGCAGGTAAAATTTTTCTCCAAAGAAAACAGTTTTCCACCATTTTTATGTCACCTCACGAAGATTTTAACCAACACGTAATGCTACTCTATCCAAATCCATTATATGACTATTATTCTAGAAAATGTCTAAATTGACGAGTCTTAAGAAGAAATTGAAATTCAGGGAATTTTGTCTAATGACTATGGATCAAATGTAATGCAAATCTAAAATTTTTGAATTTTCAAATCGGAGGCAGTGCCCATAGCATGCCCCTTCAAACCCTTTAAAATATTCCAAAGAAACTGAAATTTGGGGAATATTTATTAATTGATATCTAATACCTATTGTTAAAACTTCACAAAAAATTAAGTTTCACGAAGGGCTTCCGTGCCCTCTTTATCCCGTTTGCATAAAACTCAATTAAACTAAATATACCTCAGATTACTCACCATTCTGCTTAGCAACTGTGTTCCAAAATTCATTGTTAGTTACTAAAAGGTCAGTTTATTAAAATCTAAGAAGTTGGATGATTTAGTAAAAGAATTTGAAAGTGTTATTTGAAAATTATATACAATATATATAATATATATATATATATATATATATATATATATAAAATAAAATAAAATATGAAAATAAAAGTATACTTTTAGTAGATAGAACTTATAGTGAAATTGTTTAAGCTCAATATATGAAATAGAGCAATTATAAAGATAGATGAAAGATGATAGATAAAAATGTACGAATGACAAATCTATTTCAACTTCGCTTAATGAAAGAATAATAAACAATTTTATTACCGAGTATACCTTGCATTGAACAATCGAAGTTGAAATAAATTTGTCATTAGTACATGTTTATCCCTCTTCTTTGATCTATCTTTATCTATCTATCTAGCTATCTATCTATCTATCTAGCTATATATATATATATATATATATATATATATATATATATATATATATATATATATATATATATATATATAAAAAGATATAAATAGGAAAAGTCTTTGATTTTATCCTACAAAACAATGTTTTCTCCTTGGAAAAATTTAAAATGATCTTTACGATACGAAATCGATAATGATTGACCCTTTTGGAAGGAGAAAATAATGTTTATAGATCTAAGACTTGCTCCTTTTTGTATATGTTAGCTCGTTGCACTTAAAGACATATGAGGTCAGTTCAGGGAATCATTATATTTACCCTGATTTTGTCCTCAAATAAATTTAGACATTTCAATTAAAATATTAAGTAAATTGTCTATTTTATTTTTGTAATCTACGTAATTTACGGAAATTAGGACCCGTGCGATACTGGAAATATTGAAATGATAAGTACTTTACAAGTTTATTATAATCATCGGTGTTTAAACCAGAAATATAATAAAATGACCGTAGATTCATAGATTGTCAAAGAATTACTTTTATCCTTAATAATGCTCTATCCCCAATATTGAGTATAACCCTATCACAATACGATTTAATATATAATAATTATCTGTATATTATCCAAATTATATATATATATATATATATATATATATATATATATATATATATATATATATATATATATATATATATATATATATATAATTTAAAGTTCATATTTTTTATTTTTTAAGCATCTAATAGAAATTTAATTAATAATTATAGTGATACAAATAATTTCGCCAATTGAAAACCTGGCCTCTTCAGTGTGTCTATATATACTGATCTTATTGGATATCTATCTCGTGTGCATTCACGTTCTCATATTTGAAAGTGGAAAACAACAACATTCCCATGCCCGTTTACACCAACAGAAGCCGGGAAAATCCAAATCTAATAAGATCAGGATATATAGACACACTGAAGAGGCCAATTTTTCAATTGGCGAAATTGTTTGTATCACTATAAACTTAGAAAAAAAAATAGTTTATAAAAAGAAAAGAAAATCGGTTTCGATTTATTTTTCTTTTAAAATTGATATCGCATCTTTAAATGCTTCAAAGGTATTTATTTTACCTTATTCTTTATATATATATATATATATATATATATATATATATATATATATATATATTACAATTTAAAAGCATTTTTAAAGAATTTAAAACTAAAACAAACAGGCAAAATGTCTTTGAAAACCACGTATAAGATGCAAATATTATTTTTATTAACACTCATTCAATTTAAAATATCTTTACTTTTGTCCGATTTATTTCGGATAATAACATATCTATCTTCAGAGAACGAGTGTTCTACAACAGTGTTATTACCTTTATTTTTCAATTTTATTTGTAATTAGTTAGGGTCTATTTTTGTGGTGTTATATATATATATATATATATATATATATATATATATATATGTATGTATATCTCTCTATATCTCTCTCTCTCTATATATATATGTATATATATATATGTATATATATATATATATATATGTATACATATATACATATATACATATATATATATATATATATATGTATACATATATATATACATATATATATGTATACATATATATATACATATATATATGTATACATATATATATATATACATATATATATATATGTATACATACATATATATATATATGTATACATATATATATATCTGTATACATACATATATATTTATTTTTATATATATATATATATATATATATATATATACATTGAATAAATGAGATCTCTCCTTGTTTATGAACTTCTGATGAATTAATAAATATTGTAATTGTACAACTTTTATTTTCATCATTCATTATATATATATATATATATTATATATATATATATATATATATATATATATATATATATATATATATATATATATATATTATGTGTGTGTGTGTGTGTGTTTAAGAATCTAAATAGGCGCTTCCTTACAGTAGTTCTAAAACATGTTTACTTTTTAACTGAAAAAGAATGGTTTCCTTCCGGGTTGATGACCGTTATTCGCACGTGCAAAGCCTTCAAGAACGCTGAGCTTTTCTGCCGGATAAGAGGTCACACTTGGACCACAGCTGCTTCTAATGAGATGAAGAAACCATTTCTTACTCGCCAGAATGCCGATGAAAATATGTAACAACTTAATTCGCATAAAAGATAAACAGAGACAACAAAAGATATTGGAATGCTAGAGTTTATAAAAAAAGATTATCTCAGCGAATTAATAGTGTACTATAAAAATAGCCGATGATATTTTATTTTTTAAAGTAATATATATTTCCCCCTCTCTCTCTATCTCTATAATAACACACTTATGCAATTTAATGCTTGTACGTACGTTATCGCTCTCCACACTTTTTAAAAAAGATGGAATCGCCCGGTCGTTGAATATTCAATTGTGACAATATTAAGCGGATGCGACAATATTAGAATACAGCGCTAGTGTGAATTAGCCACGAGTTTATTCAAAGTCAAGTATCATCTTATGTTTCTAGTATAAACAAAGTAAGAACAAGGTTGGAAACATAGTTCGATCGCCCTAGTAAATGAACTCCCCATCTCAAATTTAATATCGATTCGAAATCATATTTTGTTTCTAATTGTTTTCGTGTTAACCTTTCTGCCCTCGAGTGTCAATTGCAATCTAGGTCATATCGTTTTTTTCGGTCAGAGGGAAATATACACTAAAAAAAAAAGTATCATCATTCTTCGCTTATGGCACCTTGCTTCCTCATTGTTGTTCTCGTGGCATGATCTTATTGGATGCTGATAAGAAGCCGCCCCACCCCTTCCCGTAGAGGTCGGTGGATTCTCAATAAAAGAGTAGAGAGAGTCGAGAGAAGAGAGTCAGTATAGGGAATTACAGAAGTGATCAGTCCGTCAGTGAAAAGGTTGGGCGGGGATTGGCCAGTTGGTTACGTCACACAGACCGTTAGTTAATCAGCAAGAGAATCAGACATAAGAATCCTTCTCCCCACGCATCGAAGATATCACATCTATCGGTCACGTGTGTGTCCTTGCCCAACTTAGGACAGCATTCCGCTGTCAGAGGAATAAATAGTCCCGAATTACCAAGTCTGTCGATCCAACCCAAACCAAGCACAGAGTGAACTTTAACATTATCTAACCAACTTGCCTTGGAACCCAACAAGTGTAACTTCTTCTCTTTGATTGTTTTTTTTTTGTTAATAATTATTTCTTCTAAGAAAACTACACGGGTTTAACTTCTTTACTTTTGCTGTTACGCATTAATGACCCTTCATTCCACAGGGATACCGAGTTGCTGACCCCCCCTCCCGACGGTCACCTACTGATCTAAACAAACACAACGTGGGAGTATGTGACCTCGGGAACGGCCTCTTCGACAACCGTGGCCTTTTTCGGAGCAGCGACTTCTATACCAACAGTATCACGTGACTAACCGGCTCAGGAGCGGACAGACTGGTGACGTCACGTGTGTGGAAGGAAAATGGGCTTCACAATGCAAAAATGGTAATAGAAAAAAAAGTCATCTGATGGCGCTGTTATTTCGAACGTTAAACTCGAACTAAAAAAACACTTGATTTGGTCTTTGCGATTATATCAAAGTGTTATTTCTGTTCTGTATAAAGATGTTACAGTAATACCGTGGGGTCTGCGTTCGCGCCAGACGTCCATAGTATTGGAATATGGTACAAACTCCTACAAGGGGTTTGGAGATAGACCGCGATAGGCAGATATATTTTGAGACTACATTCCTCTCTATATATAAGAATCTAATAAGTCCTTCTACCACACTCTTTAATAGATGACGTCAGAAAATTATGATGTTATCCATTTTTTATGGAAATCTCTCCAGACAAGGCATGAAGCCATTTGATGTAAAAAAACTAAAAAAAAAAAAAATACTACGTCAAGGTAAAAACTAGCCAACGATTAATGTTAGATAGATAGATTTCGACCCAGAAAACAGCAATTGTTCCCCCTTTTTGTTAGAAACATCGCTCATGGAATGTGAGACCTAAAGGACAGCATAATGGAAGGGATAGTTACGAGAGGTCCGAAAGTAAATCCAAGGTCCACTTTATACTCTCCTTATGACGTCATAAAGGATCTTCCCGATTGTAATCTAATGGAATATTCCTTTTTCTCGATAACCGCTTTTACGAACTTTATTAAAAAAAAAGGAGCATCATCAAATACAATTGGGCTTTAAAAGCTTCTTTATGGGGTTATGCCTTTCTTTTAATTCATGTACATCCCTTAAATAACCATCCACCTCCTTCTCCAGTGGAAATAGAAGCAGCTATCCAAAAGCCCAATCGTACATTCTGGTAGTTCAGACCAATTTGCCACATCCGCTTACTGTCCAGTGACGCACAGCCAGTTACCGTAGCCTTCTTCTAATCTTAAATGGAAAATTCCACTCTACCTAATTTTCAACCCGACGTGGAAATTAACCATACTAATCCTATTCTTACACACTTGTCTCTAATATTGTTACAATGTTCATAATGTTCTCTGGATAGTTAGAGTTAAAAGATTATATAATCAAGTTAATAGGGTACTATGAAACTATCCACAGAACTGTAATTAAATAAATATATATATATATATATATATATATATATATATATATATTGGGTTGGACAAAAAATTTTTTTCGTTTTGTGAATGTTATCTTTCCGGCCTACTAAAGATCGTTTTATATTCCTATACATCAAATCATGTATTTGGTGTAGCGAGTATGTTGACATCAGTGTGTATTAAGCCTCCGAGCAGGATAGGTCTTACATTTTTGCTTATATTTCAAGCCTTGAAATAGAAGACTAAGCGGAGCACTACCGAGATCCGATGCTTTTTTTACTACAGAAAAAGGGGGGAAAAGGTACAGAAACCTGCATAAATATATGCAATGTGTATTAGGAGAATGCTGTTACAGAACAAGTGTACCACAAATGGTTTGCTCGATTCCGAAAATTACATTTTCAGTACGAGATGCTCCTAGCTCTGGCCGGCCAAATATGACAGTGACCAAGTGAAAGCTGTAGTTTAACAATATTGCCGTTTGACAACCAGACAAGTCGCAGACATTCTCAAGATTTCCAAATCGAGCGTAGAAAAAGAATTGCATTAATATCCACTTTAAAAAAAAAACGAACGAACATTTTGACAAACCTAATATTTTCTCTTTATATAGGAAGTTTTGTAATATTTGTGTTTTAGTACTTCCACGGTTGCTTTCTTCATTTGAATTAATTATTTTTTAATTACCTAAATACTATGAAATGTAAAAATTGTAGACATAGTTTAATTTTATAAGAAAAATATCATTGAGTTCAATCATTGACCTCAACACTCAACAGAAAGTCCGGGTCAAGAGAGTTCGTCAAATGCCTATATAAATTCAGTCTCCACAGTGTTCTTAACGAATTTATTTAGTCTGCGGGACTCGTGATAAATAAAGAATACCACAAAGTAAAAAAAATGAGACTCGTACAAAATTTGAACCGGTGTCTTACAAGAAGGACCACGAACGCTAGCGTCGTTTTAGACAGACTCGTTAGTCAAGCGGTCTAAGACGCCGCCCTAGTTATAGCTTCATACATAACCAGAGAAAAATATATCTTTGCTTCTAGATACTACAACGTACAATTCTGTGCATCATTTTAATTACGGTATAGTAAGTTAATAACTCCTCAAATTGTTCTGTTGTGACCCCTTCCAAGTTTATCTGACGAAAGGGGCTCACCCTTCTATTTTGTACAGTACACTACAACATTTGTTGAACTTACTGCTTAACTTTTAAACCTCCATGATTTAGAGCTGTATTCCAGGTATGATGTTTCTATTCAATTACTGACTTTTCACGGACTTCAGACTTTGGATTGGATTGGATTGGATTCTATCATTTCACTATTATATTCCACATTTAAACTGGATTTTCAATATCTACATTGTTACAATGACTTTCTACACATTTTTGAAACTTAATGCATATCTTATAAAAAATGTTTTTGTTGCAAATATTCTAATTTACTGCTTATTTCTAATTCTATTGGGGGTTCCCTTCTGAAAAGAAGAGCAATTCTTAAAGGTCAATTCATTATATGCCTTGCTTGAACACTTGATGACTTAATATATATGTAAATTATCCAGTTTTATTTTCTTCATTTCAATACTTCCTATAATAATGTTCTATCTACAATATCGAGCATCTCACGATAGGAAATATCACGATAGGATCTAATAAATATAACATATTTATCTTTATATTATCCTTAATATATATATATATATATATATATATATATATATATATATATATATATATATATATATATATATATATATATATAAGTTAAGACGATTTTTCTTTTCCCCTGTACCCTTTTGAAGAATAGAAAAATAAGCACATGCAT
>OY744528.1:68517374-68539874 GCA_963556195.1 Sepiola atlantica | reverse complement strand
ACTATGCTTATCAATATCATATGTTTTTCTAATTACTATTATGTAATTTTTATAATCATTATTTTGTTTAAATTAACTTTTTTTGGATATTACAATATAGTATTTATATAAATGGTTCTTACTATTTTAATAGATTTACTCCATATAAATTGTTTATTTATATTTCAACTTTATAGCTACTCTGTATAGTCTGTCGTCTTTTACTTTAAATTTTATAATTCCCTGCTACTGTATATCTTTATCACCGGGATCTTCTCATATATCCCAAATTCTCTTTAAAGTAAACATTGATAACATTCCTTATTCTCCTCCGTATTTATATAGGTGAATTTAATTCAGCCACATATCAAAGCCATTTATAGTTTTAAATATTTCTAATTATAATACGTGGTCTTAAGAATAGAATTATATTTTCAAGCTATACCCTTTCTGATAGATAGTTCCGGACTTATTCACTTGTAGATTTTATCTTCGAATTATTTCAACCTCTGTTAATCTAAAGTAATAACATATAAACAAAAATATTAAATTAACTCTAGCTTCTTCTATTTCTCATTTTCCTCTTTTTAATTTATCAGTTTTTTTCCTCTTCATCTATTTTTTTTTAATAACTGTATTATTTAATTGTTCCCATCCTTTTTTATTATTTCAAACAACTATTATTATTGACTTTCATCTACCACTAATGATAAGTATTAGTAGTAGGATTATCTTACTACTCTATTTCCCAATATAGCCATCGCATATAGCAAATCTAACTCCACTCCACTTATTTTATGTTATCTCTTTTTATGATATCCTAACATTATTCATCATTGGAAAAATTATATTATTGCTCCTAATAGAGTTCAATGCTACCTTTATTCACTTTTCTGACCTTACCTTGGAAAAAATCTGGTTCGCGCCCCCAGGGGGTCTAAAAGCCCCGAAAATGGCAAAAAATGAACCTTTTCTCCCATAACGTTTGATCCATCCATTCAATTTTTCTGAAACAGGCAATTGTTCTGGATATAAAATGAGCATCCTTGACCTCAGAAAAATTCTGGTTCGCGCCCCAAGGGGGTCAAAGGGGGGGGGGTCAAAAATGCCCCAAATTGCCCAAATTTATTGCATTTTACACTCGCCACATCGAGTCACATACAGAGGGGGACCACGCACGCGCGGCTTGTTAATAGAAGTAATAATATAGATCGGCTTCAGACATACATATATCAAATCTCCATTAGTAATAGATAAAGCTTCGTACTATCTTTTTCTTTATCAACGACAACCTGACATTTTGTTAATGTTTGTGTGTATCCATGTCAAGTGTGTTTAGTTTGCAACTCTTCCTTTACACATATTTCCTTGGATAAGATTTGCAATTCACTCTTTAGTTTTTAGTAGCTTTTAATGTGTTCTCATGAGTGCTGATTGTTTCTTATCGATGGAATTAATTTCTTGAATAAGTGTTAGTGTAATGGTCGAAAGCGCCACGACAAATGGGTATGAAACCACCGAAACATCAATTCAACATTTCTTTTATTCCAACGGCAAAAATAAAAAAAAATCAGTTCTCTCAGAAGCACACACGAAAATTGACTGAAAAAGCAACAACAGAACAGTTTTGCACCACTTTTACGCCCCCTTACAAAGGTTAAATTCAAAATATAATGAAACTAAACCTTATGTTTAGAATCCATATTCCAATTTTCGTCAAAATACATTACATGATTTTGATTCTGGAAAATGTCTCAAATTTTAGACTTAAGCTTCAGGGTTCTTAAGAAGAAATTGAAATTCAAGAAATCTTACTTAATTGTTGTTTAATGACTATGGATCAAATCTAATACAAATTTGATATATTTGAATTATCAAATGCTCCCTAAAAAAAACTTTAAAATACTCCAATTCACTAAATATTGAATTTTGACGAAGGTCTTCCATCCCCTTTTTACCCTTTTTGCATGAAACTAAATTATACAAAATATAACCTACATTGCGGTCGCTTACGCCTAGCAGCTGTGTTCCAAAATTCATAATAATCGGTTGATTAGTTTAGGAGTGAATCCGGTACATATAAATATATAAACATATCCACATACTTAACTGTATGTTAATAACCATGAGTCACCACTTATCAAGACCAAAGGCCATGTGAGGATAAGGGTCAATGAGATTGTCAGTTTGATGATGACCAATACTATGAGAGGATTGAAAACGATGTGCGGAATGAACTGAATTTAATTACTTAAAAGAACGGCTCGACAAGTATTTGTAAACATTAGACTTGAAAATGATAATGTTGTAGCCAGCTGGGATAACTCTGCTCATGGTAGTTATGTGTAGTTTTAGGTATACAGAAGAAGAAAGGAAATTATTTTGAATGGTTGTAGCCAGACGAGTTTTTGCTGTGAATGTCTTACAGTGGTATGGGAACCTTGTCGGACTTATATAACAACACGTGCATGTATGTATGAATGTATGTATGTATGTATGTGTGTATGCGTGTTCATATGTGAATATGAGTTTTTGTAATGTGTTATGTGGTGTGTATTTATGTGTGTCTATATATATATATGTGTGTGCGTGTTATTTTCGTGTTTGTGCGTGTGTGCATTTCCTCTTTTGAAATTAAGTGGAATGACCAGTCCCTACTTGAAATGCCTGACCACCGCCTGGCTACAGGTTACGTGTCCTAAGTGTTTTCTCCGGCCAGACGACCTCCAGTCAGGCTGCGCACACGGCCAGGGTCTCCCACAAATCCCCAAACCCACCCTATACACATACGGTACTTCATCTTAAAAAACTGCGCAACACTTACAAAGCATCTCCTTAATCAGACACTTTGTTGCTTATATATATATATATATATATATATATATATATATATATATATAATGAAATGAGTGATGGAAATAAAGATTGGAAAAAGAACAATATTTATTGAATCATCAAATAGTTTAAACACGGAATATATAAATAAACTTTTATTCCTTTCCTTAACCCATGAATTTTCAAAAATGCTTTTATCATCAGAGGAAATTATAGGGATGAAACAATAAAATTAGATTACTATTGGCACATATTTATAAATATAACAAATATACAGAAATACAAAAAATATACAATTTCTTTAGCAAAGAGAATACACTTCAATGGAAAATTGTAACATGTTCAAAAAAGATACATTTTATTTTCATCACTCATTTCATTTTATTATTGCTCTATCATGTACATTGAGCATTGACTTTTTAAGATCGGATTATTTTAAAGATAACATTTTATCATTATTATCTCTCCATGTATATATAAAGTTAGATATATTTATATATTTATATATTTGTATATTAAGGATTCACTCTTAAACTAATTACCCGATTAGTACAAAATTTGGAACACAGCTGCTAGGCGTAAGCGGTCCAAAATATATATTTAGTTATACACGGTGCTAAGGGCGGATTCCGGTGGAAACTCCTGGATCTGATCAGTCACATTTAGGAAATGCACTTTTTACCACGTTTTTTTTTTTTGGGGGGGGGGGAGGGGGGAGATGCTAGAAAATGTGTATTAAACATTGCACGTTATTCTTCTAAGCTGGCCAGTTTACTCCGGTTTGCGGTTGTTTACCATAGCAGGAACACAATTATGAGTATAAACCCGAAACGATAAAGAACACATATCACTCAACATTGGATGTTGGAACGTGAACACTTTGTTAGATGTAAAGATGACTAGTAGGGCACAGCGGAGAACCGCCTTAGTTACGGGCTACTAAACACAGACTATAGCATCACTTTCTGAAACCCACTTTTATGATGAGGATCATTTAATCGAAAAGCCGTCTGGATTTACCATCTTCTGGACTGGAAAGCCTAAAGGAGAGAAACGTGAATGAGCGGTCGCTTTTGCTTTCCGCCCTTCTTAGGTTGACAAACTTTATAGTCCGTTTAGTATAAATTATCGTATCATGAAACTACGGCTACCACGTGGACGATCCATTATCACTCATTGTGTCTACGCTCCAACCCTATCAGTAAGTGACGATGTAATCGTGCACTTCGATAAAGCTATTCGGGAAAGCTTTGTTACTATTCCAAAGTAGGAAATGCTGATCCTACTTGAAGATTTTAATACACGTGTAGGAAAACAACATCTAGTTTGGGATGCAATTTGACGTTATGGTACCGTCAAAGTAATTAGCAATCGCCTGAACCTACTAGAATTATGTTCTGAGTTCAACTTAGTTATCTGTAACATATTCTTCCGGCAAAGACAGACACATAAAGTAACTTGGATCTACACAAGATCCCAAACAAGGTCATATAATAGACACCAAAACATGTGATCTGAAAGATGTCTGCAGTGTCGATGTGCTGAGTAGTACTGATTGTGATACTGATCACATTCTGGTACGTGGCAAATTCAAGTTACAAGTCAGGAAGGAAATTCGTATGTCGGGCATACAAATTCCAAAGCGAATCAATGTTGCAAAGTTCAAACAGTCTGGTGTCTGACAAGAGCTCTCTAACACTCTTGACAGCATCCTTTTTTATAAAATTAAATTACTATTGGCACATATTTGAAAATATAACAAATATACAGAAATACAAAAACTATACAATTTTTTTAGCAAAGAGAATCAACTTCGAAGAACAAGTTAACGAAACTGGCTTTGATATTTTAGGTCAAAAGGAGAAGAAACACAGAAACTGATTTGATGAGAATGATGATAAATTTTGTCAACTACTCGATAGAAAACATTATCTACAAGAAGTTACTTCTAAATCCAAAGTTGAGATGTCAATCAAAGCTCACAAGATTAGACTTGCGTATGAACTGAGAGTTCTGGAAAGGCAGTGGTGATTCAACATCCCGACTAAAATTCAAGATTCAGCTGTTCAACACAACTCAAAGAAACCCTATTTTCTACTGAGGTCAGGATTTGGACCGTCGACTTCTTCTGTTGTTCTAGTTAAGTCAAAAGATAACTTAGCACTAATCAAAGATACTCAAGGTATTATGGAACGCCGGCAAGAACATTTTTACCGATTAATTCTTCAATATTCTCCAGAGGTAGGTGAATCTGTCGCAGAGATATCTAATTTTGGAATTGGGTGATTTATTTAGAAGTAAGTATGAGCGCAAGCATTCGCCACTGGCTTTTCAACCCGCTTGGGAAACGCATCAACTAATTTCACACAGAATTATCTTTTTTTAAGATTAATGAGTCGGCACTTATTAAGGCTAACAATATAATAATATGAATGTTAATAAGATAGAATGATGATGAATACTATGAAAGGATTGAAAATCTCCACATACTACCACTTTAAACCACAGACTCAGAAAACATTAATTCTTCTCCATTCGTCATAAACACCACTCATGAAATGTGAGGAACGAAGGACAAAATAGGGAATGGGCAGACCCATAACCTTCGCGTTGTCCTATTTTGTCCAGAGTTACCTGTGAAATCATTTGATGCAGATCCCAGATGGCATGGGAAGCTGGTGATGAATGCTGATGCTCATATTAAATACTAAATATAACCCCTATGCTGTACACTTTATTATCATATTCATTTCTTGTAAGAATTATATTTCAGTAATAAATTAAGAGTTACTTTCTAATCATTGCATATTATTATTATTATTATTATTATTATTATTATTATTATTATTATTATTATTATTATTATTATTATTATTATTATTATTATAATAATAATAATAATAATAATAATAATAATAATAATAATAATAATAATAATAATAACCGTGAGTTAATCAACGTTTGTTTCCTAGGGCTTTTGTTCCTATACAGGGTGATTCATAAGTCACTTAGCTATTTATTTTTGAAATTCTAAAATTAAAAAATACGGTAATACAAAACAGAAACTTTATTCAACAAATTCATTCATGGGAGTTCAAAATTTAAGCAAATTTTCAAAAGTTCCACCTTCATTCTGCATGCATAGCTCCATTCTTTTTTGCAAGGAATTTACGACTCTTTGTAGCATATTTGATTGATTATGAAATAAATATATATAGAAACAAATATATAAACGAACAAATTTAAAATAACAAATAGCAGTAATTAGAGAGTAAGATAACAGTTATCAAAAGTTTATAGTATGTTTGTGCTTCATATGGTAATCATTTTAAATAGCTAAGTGAAGTGACTTATGAATCACTCTGTATATTTTAATAACACAAACAATATGCTTAAATACACTTACTTCTGGAATTAAACAATTTTTAGAAAAACAATCTGTTTTAATTGTTCTAATTAATAATAAACTGAACAAGTCACCGATCTTTTTCTTAGCTATCTAACTATTTCACTCACCCTTTCTCCCTCTATGTTATTGTAGCCATTCTCTATGATCATATATATATAGTGTGTTCGTACACACTTTAAATACGTATTAGATAGCAATATGATAGGTTACTTCTTTATTACTTATAAGAATAATATAGAAATAAAGAGACGTATTGCTTTTAGTTATGCAAAATTAACAAAACAGCTGGAGAAAGAAGAGAATTTTAAAAAAGACAGCGGAGAAACGCGCAGAAGAATCGAAAACGTTCGTGAAACCTGTGAAAACTATGGAACATTATAAGTTTTTTTTATTATAATACAAAAAAGACCATCAGAAAAATTGAAAAAATAAAAAGAGTTATAATTAAACAGACGAATTCTGTTATTTTTAATGTTTGCATAAATGAGAAAATGCTGCCTAAATACACACAATATATATATATATATATATATATATATATATATATATATATATATATATATATATATATATATGTGTGTGTGTGTGTGTGCATATATATATATATATATATATATATATATATATATATATATATATATATATATATAGTTTTTTTAGACATTGCCAAGGCTGCTGTAAAGAAGGAAGGATTCCCTTACCGTTCTAGAAAACTTCTCACATCTGCCAGTATCCTATATCTCTACAAAGCCACTATCCGCCATGCATATATTATTGTTGCCACATCTGGGCTGGTTCACAATCCATCTCTCCCTCTTAGACAAGGTACAAAAAAAATCTAATAGGTCCCTCACTATCTACTGAGCCCCAGCCCTTGTCCCATCGCTGCAATGTTGCAATCTTGTGCTTGTTTTACAAGTACTGCAATGGATAGTGCTTCGATGAACTTGTTGCTCTGGTCCCTCCCTCGACGTAAATACACTCGACCAACTCGACAATCAGCTAAATCCCATCCGTTAACTGTGGAGGTTCCAAGATGCCGGAGAGCCTTCTACTCCAATAGCTTCTTTCCTCGTGTTGCCGGCCTTTGGACTCCCCTCCGTATTCCCTGTTTCCTCCGACTGTTCGGACATGCAGAAATTTAAAACTAATGTGAACAAGTATCTCACAGCTTCCAATTTAGGATGCTCCCAAAACTTTCACAGTAGCCCCTTACGTCTACAGTGGCAGCTTGCTTTGTTTGGGGTGAACTATGTTAAAAAAAGGCACCGCAATAGTGCATCAGATGGACGAGTGTAAAACTTTAACGACTTTACACATGCTTGTAAACTTGATTTTTTCTGGGTTTATTAAAGTTCTGAACAACTGAAGCATGCAATTTAATGAATCACACACACACACGCACACACACGCGCAAACATTTAACATTCTTTCTTTCTCGTTCTGTTTACTAAGAAGGGAAATATTTCTAATCTACTCGATGACTCCCATCAAACCAATTTTGAACTTCCGCTATAAAAAAATGACCGGAAATGACATTCCCTTTTTTATGTATGTCTCTATCCGTTTACATTCTTCATAGATTCATTGACAATTGATCTCTTTCTTTCTCTTCTCTTCTTTCTTTCTTTTTTTGCGATTGAATCATTTCTTCCTTTCTTCTCTTCCTTACTCTCTTTTTTTAATTTCCTTGTATATTTCTTTTTTTCTTTTTTATTGTTTGCTTGTCTGTCCGATTTTTTATTTATTTTATTTCCCTTTCTTTCTATATTTATATGTATTTCATTTTCCTTTCTTTATTTAGTTGTTTTTCTTCATTCATTCTTTCGCTATTTGTATGCGTGTTTCTTTCTTTTCTTCTTTTCTTCTTTTCTTCTTTTCTGATACTTTCTTTCTTTTCCTACCCTTTATTTCCTTTTCTCTTGGCTTTTATTTCATTTCTTTCTTTATATTTTCTTACCCTTTGGTTCTTTTTTTTATTATTCATTTCCTTCTTTTTTACCCTATAATTTCTTTATTTGTATGCGTTTTACCCTTTCTGTCTCTATTCCGCCTTTCTTTCTTTAGTCCTTCTTTTTCGTTTCTTTCAGATCTTTGATCCTTTCTTTCTTTCTTTCTTTCTTTGCTTCTCTTTTTTCTTCATTTTTACATTTCTTTTTTTTCCTTTAGCTTAAGTCCCTTTTTTCATTTTTGATTTCTTTCGATATTTCCCGCTTCTTTCTTTTAAAACTTTGACTTTTAACCCTCTTCCCTATCAATCTATCAATTCGAGCTCCCAAACGTTTACCCACTAAATTCCATTTTCTAATTTTCTTACCTCCCCTTTTCCCTCCGTTTTTTTCGTTTCCTTTGAAAGATTCACCACATCACCCGCCATTTTCGAACCAACAATAATTTTTTTCCTTCTGTAAATTATCTGACAAATTATAAACCAATGGAAAAGCCAGAAAAAGACTTTTTTTTCCCCCGAAATTCATCATTCAACCCAACTCTCAACAAGATTACGTGACGCGACCCCTTAAACAATTACTCGCTTTCTCAACCCCTGAACCCTGCAATATTAACCTCCCTAACTGCCCGCCGTAGAGTTCCGACCCTTTCATGACTGTTCGTTTCCTGCCCAGCCATGATCTGAAAAAAGAAAAAAAAACTTTAATTTTCCCCCTCTTTACGTTTTAATAGGTTCTTCAAGTCTCCTTGTTATTGGGAGCGTAATTTTTCTTTGTAAAGCGTCCCTTTCTTCCTGCAGATCCCCCTTTTTTCTTTGTTTCTTGTCAAACGTTTGTCTTTGGTTTTTGTTTATTTATTTGTTTGAGCCTTGATTTGATTTCAGCTTGTTGTTGTTGTTTTCTTTTTATTTATTCCTTTTCTTCGTTGTTTTATTTTCCCCTAAGCATTTGCTCATATGTGAAATTAGGCATTTTTCATGTATAAATGTCCCCGTTAATGCTAAGCTACAGAAGATTATAATGTCAGAATTAGACGAACGTTACCCTTTCTGTCCTTTACTGTTACGGAAACGTCCTCCGTTTTGTTGCTCTTCTTGCCATCCATACCACTTTTATTTCTTTTCGAACCGCATGTACTTATCTTGATATACAATTTACATTCTAATCTTCTAATTTCTTTCATCTTATTTTAGTTTTTCCTTTGTTATCTGAGTAATGATGACTTCTTTAATGAAGTCATTCCTTATTTCGTTATGGCTTTCTCTTGTTTTCCATTTATCAGACTCTTTCCCTTACTTCTACAACTTCTTTTTGTATTTATCCACAGAGTTGTTCCCCTGTCTCTCCCCTTTTCTATCGGTCTGTCTGTCTGTCTGCATCTGTTTTATCTGTCTGTCTCTCTCTCTCTTATATATATATATATATATATATATATATATATATATATATATATATATATATATATATATATATATATATATATATATATATATATATATATAAGGAGAGAGAGAGTGAGAGAGATTTTATGTAGATTCTCTAACCTTTTTTTCTATAGGGAATACACAATCATCACACGCACATCTGTATGTATATATATGAATATATATATATATATGTATATATATATACATATATATATATATATATATATATATATGTGTGTGTGTGTGTGTGTGTGTGTGTGTGTGTGTGAGTGATGTTTGTGTCTTCCCTATAGAATTTTTTTTAGAGAATTTGCATAAAATCTAAAAATGTATTCTTACGTGAAATTTACTAAGAAAGATAACGGGAGTGTTCTCAAATGTGTAAGTTCTCTAAGGTAGATAACAGGGCATAACTCTCTTAAATTTTCTGGGCAAGAAAACGGAAGTGATCCTAAATCACTTTTTTCTCCTAACCTAAGGGAGCTATGAGGGGCTAACCTTCTTTAAAACTCCAACTATATCTTATTTTGATAAAAGTTATATCCTATGTATAAAATTCTGGAGGGAAAACAATGGAAGTGGTCCCGAATCTGCGTTACGTTCTATGTGCCGAACATGTTCGTGCCACCACTTCTAGATTACACATTGGGGAGAGAACACGTCCTTATACTTCAAATGTGTATACTCGTCTTTAATGAGATTTAAACCATATGTATAAGATATTAATTCAGAGAATTTTCCAACATTTCAGCTTATTCCGACTATATTAGGGGGGAAACAGGAGGAGGGTGGCAGGAACAACAAAGAAAGTTATATAATTTTATGAGCATAGTGAAAAAGTACATAGTAGTGATCCTTATTCAATCCCGAGCAACGCCCGGTCGCCATGCTAGCTTGAACATAAAAATAGCCGGTTTTATTTAGTCAAAAGATATAATTACGCACCGTTAGGTTTAACCGCCGGCATCACTGGGGCATTGAGGTTGAGTGGTTGATCGCTTCTCCAATGATGATGACCGAAATGTGAACGTGGCAAACAGCTCGGCAGGTGAAATCGCTTCTCCAACGATGCTGGTCGGGTGTAGATGTCACACTGGGGTTTAAGCGCACATTACCGGACTGAACGAGACATCGTCCTGAAATGGATAGGATTTGTCCTGTGAGGGACGGATAGTTTGCAAGTATTCTAGTTTTGTCGATTGTCCTGAAACAGACAAAGGACAGAGTTTGTCCTGCGATGGACAAGTGGATCGCAAGTGTCTGGCTCTGAAAATGGACGCTAATTAATGTGCTCGGTCGTGGCCACCGAGAGTTACTACAGGCCGGTTGGCTAGAAAATTACGGCACTGCATTGCGTGTCAAAACAATGGCCGTCGTAATGACAATAAGAAGGCATTTCGACTTCTCCATTCACTAAATAATCCATCAAAATTCAGGAAATCAACCAATTTTAATGAAATCTTCAGTATTTATTAATTAATGATCACGGAATATAATAAATCCATTACTTTATTATAAAGCTTGGTGCAAATGTATTATTTCTTGTAAACAAAAAACACCTTTACTAAAGTTATCCAAAATATCAAAACATGTTGACCATACGATATTGTAAATATTTAAAACAAAGCATTAGAAAACTTTAAAAATTGCATGTAAAAAAGAAAAGAAAAGAACACAATTCGATTCATCTTGAAACTGATCTTTATTCAATATAAATTTAAAGAAAATAATAATTCACGATCAAATACTGCAAAAAACTGAATTATGAATTACCATTATTTAAACTTCTAACCCAATCAACCGTAAGTAATTCAGACTTTGAAATTTGTTTAAAAATTATACAAAAAAAAAGTTCAATGTTAACTGTTTGTTTAATAATGGAATCACCAACTCCTATCTTGCTATTAAGAGATAGGTACGTGCAAAATCAAAGACCGATCCCCAAAATGTAAAAAACATTTTGACCCTCCCTTCACTTAAAAATTCACAAAAATTCAGGAAATCAACCAATTTTAATGAAAATTTCAATATTTATTAATAAACAAGCACAGGAGATATAGTGAAACATTTTTTTAAATCTTAGTGAAAATGTATTATTTTTTAAAAAACAAAATACACCTTTAATAAACGTATATTTTTATATATATATAAAAAAATCCATGATTTTTTTTTAATGAAAATAAGATCTGTATATGTTTAAAATATATTTAAAAAAAAACTATTTCGTATATATTACGGAAAATGCCCCTACACTCTTGTTAATAAAATCAGTATAACTCGAAGAATTAACGATATTATCATTGAATAAAGCATTGTTTAATTAATATTTTTTGTGAAAATTCTGATTAAATATGATGTTATTATTTCATTTATTTAATCTACAGAAATACAGAGAAAAGATAAACTATACTACACTTCAGACATCGAAAAAAAGTAATAAAAAAAATGGAACACTACTTTTTTATCAAATAATGAATAAGTAATTCAGACTTGATTTTTTATATAATTAAAAAAAATTCAAACTTACTACACTATATTTAGTCGGTGTAAACATTATTACGTGTATCCATATTTGCAGTAATTATTTCTCTTTTAGAAATCCAAACATATGCAGTAGGCATTTTAACTTTGTGAATTATGAAATGAAATTTAAAAAAGCGCGAATTATTTAAAAATTAGTGGATTTCCTGACTTTTGATCCCATTATTAAACAGACAGTTAACATTGAACTTTTTTTTGTATAATTTTTAAACAAATTTCAAAGTCTGAATTACTTACGGTTGATTGGGTTAGAAGTTTAAATAATGGTAATTCATAATTCAGTTTTTTGCAGTATTTGATCGTGAATTATTATTTTCTGTAAATTTATATTGAATAAAGATCAGTTTCAAGATGAATCGAATCGTGTTCTTTTCTTTTCTTTTTTACATGCAATTTTTAAAGTTTTCTAATGCTTTGTTTTAAATATTTACAATATCGTATGGTCAACATGTTTTGATATTTTGGATAACTTTAGTAAAGGTGTTTTTTGTTTACAAGAAATAATACATTTGCACCAAGCTTTATAATAAAGTAATGGATTTATTATATTCCGTGATCAGTAATTAATACATACTGAAAATTTCATTAAAATTGGTTGATTTTCTGAATTTTGATGGATTATTTAGTGAATGGAGAAGTCGAAATGCCTTCTTATTGTTATTACTACGGTCCTTGTTTTGACACGCAATGCAGTGACGTCAGAGGGGGCAGGAAGTTAGTTGCTTGGCCTTGTCAACTATCGGTGGCCATGGCTCGGTTCTGGTCTGATCGAGTGTGATGACTTGAATGTTTCTGCGGAGTTAAATGGCGTCTCGGTTTGTCGAGTCAAGAGTTGAACAAGTGAGTTAGTCCCAACGTTAACAGGAGTAACTTATCGAGTAAAGGACTCGATCAGCGCGCTCGTCAACAAACGGGCGAATTCGTAATAGTTCTGACCATTGCAGTTGACCGTGGTTGTCAAACTGCAGTCAAACTACTCAACATATGGGAATCCTCAGGGTAGAGGTGTCTCCTTGCATGTGAAACGCACACTATGTGCGAGGTTGTTGTCGAGTTATTTACTCCTCTCCAGGAGTTAGGCACAAGGCCAGTTTTTATCTTACTCCCACAAGTAAGATGTGACCACAGATTGGGTCGAGAAAGTGGGGTTAAAAGCCAGCGCTCGAGAGGTGAGCACTCTGGCCATTTAAAAATTGCCTGGGCAGCCCCGTCGGCATTCCCCGGTAGGGGCGCCTCAGACAGTAAGCAATAAACTTACTCCTCCCCAAAGAGGGGAGGCGAAGCCTGGGAGGGTGGACCTCCTAGAACTGCACAGGACAGACCCATAGACCGGCGTAAATCAAGCCCCGGAGGCCAAGACAATACCAGTCTATGGGGAACAGATACTACACTTTGATCTTAGCCAAAAGACCAAGTAAAGCACCCGAAAGGTTGTTGTCTATATGGATGCGGAAGGCAGACTGATTGTGGCTAGTGTTGCCATAACAGATTGCGAGTTTCGTGTTATCGCGGTTCATGCGTCCAACTCAGTTCAGGATAAGGTTTTCTTTTTTCGCAGGTTCGAAGTGCGTACATTAGCTGGCTGATTAGAATGCCATTCTTGATTCCAAGACAGATAAGGTAAACAAGGACTAGAGGGTCTGCCTCACCTGATGATCAGATGTGATCTCGTCAATAGATTTCGGGGCTGGGGCTCATTAGACATGCTTACTTGATATTAAGAACTTGAAGCAGAACAACTTTTAACAAAATGACTTGATTCGGCATTAAGAGAAGTGTTGATATGTCGTAAAACAAAACCATCAACCAATAGTTCTCTCTCTCCTGCTTTCCTGTATCCCCGCTACTTTCCGTCTCTTTCTTCTATCTCTCTCCCTCTATTTCTTCCTCTTACCCCCTCTCTACACTCTTTCTCTCTCCATCTCTCTTCCTCTTTTTGTTTCTTCCACGCGCGCTCTCCTTCCCCTATCCCTCATTCATTCTCCCTTTACCCCCCCCCTCTTTCTCTCTCTCTCTCAAACATTCTAAATACATATTTCCTTTACATATTCCACATTTTGAACTCTTCTTCTTTTTCTTTTATCTTCTTGTATTTCTTCTTGGCTTGCCAATATTTGATAATTCTTCTTTTATGTCATCTTTGTTTCTTTTCTTCTCTCTATTTTCTTTTTTAAAAAAACTATTTAGTGTAAAACTTTTTCTTTTCTTCACAAATAACGCCCCCTACCATTACTCGATCATTCCACTACCCCCACTCCTGTGGTCATGTGACCCTTACAATTTGTGCAATCGTCTCCTCCACTTCCGACTTTCCAAAATATTGCTGCCGACTCCACCTTTTTGACGGGGCGTCGAAATCCTCCCTTTTCTTTTTACTGGCCACCTTTCCCTTCAGCCTCACAACAAGGGGCCCGTTCCCCCTACCTCCAAACCACCGTAAGCAACCCAACTCTCTCTCAAAAAAAAAAAATCAAGCAAAATAACAAATATATAAATAAATAAAATAAAACGGGGGTCGGGTCTTCGTCTGCTTTCATGTCCACCGCTTTCGTCTTTTGTCATCGCCATTATTTGCGACGCGTACAATAAACGCATGGAATTTAGGGAGGGACACAATATTAAGGTGGGACGGTAATACGTCCGTCGCTGGTGAGAGCTTCTCTAATACAAAAGGCTACCTAGCTTTATATTTAACTAGCGGTCCTTACCCGGCGTTGCCTGGGAGTCATTGGTTAACCCTTATTAAATTAATTTAGACTAAAATAATAATAATAAGAAGAATAAGGCACTGGTGAAGAACGAGAGACTCTAAGAGCAGTTTCTGTGGCGCTGCTACGGTGTCAGGCGGCGATCCGTACCAGATAATAGACTGCGTAGATAAGAACTTCCGGTATTCTGTAGTTTAATTTTCTCTGTATTTTCTCTATATAATAATGAATAGTATTGTACAAGACGTACTAACCGCAGCTGAATGTCGTTTGTGCACTACCTCCTTGGAGGTGTTACTAATGGACACGAACGGAAAAAAGAGAACTTTAGAATGGTTGGCCCGGCAGGGCCTAATTGCAAATCTCTGGCGTCGCCAAGTAAAAATAAATTACTTCGGCCATATGATATATGCGATCCGACAGTACTATGATTGTTGAAACATTCTTATTTTTCCCAAAGAAAATAAAACAACCTATTTTATTATTTTCCCTCCTCCAAATCAAAAATATTTCATTAGCAAAAAACATTGCATTTTATTTTCCGAAAGAAAATCAAACTGTGTAAAAAACTAAACTGTGCTTATTTATTTTTGTCAAATAAATTATTTAAAATAAAATTTAGTACAAAACTTTCATTATATTTTCTGAGAAACCTATTCAATTAGCCAAAACAGGAAGTTTTTAATATCGGAAAGAATTTCGAACGGACACCGTTTCCGGTTGGAAACAACTTTGCTTAGAATCGGTCGATCTTCTTCTTCTTCTTCTTCTTCTTCTTCTTCTTCTTCTTCTTCTTCTTCTTCTTCTTCTTCTTCTTCAACAACAAGAAGAAGAAGAAGAAGAAGAAGAAGAAGAAGAAGAAGAAGAAATAGGCAAGAAAGTAAGTAAAAGAAAATAATAATAATGTATGTCGCTCAGAGAACTCTTTCCTGCCTTGACAGAGTACTCAGTCAACTTTGAAATCTAGTGGGGGTGGGCTGATCTCTTCTCTTCCCGACAGCCCCTTTCTCACAGAAAAGTCATTGATTCTCTTCTCTATCGGAGAACATTCACAGCAAGAACTCGCATAGCAACAACCACTGTAAAGAATTTTTTCTTTTTCTGTCTACTTAAAAGTAAACGGAACTTCCATGAACAAAGTTTCTTTCCAACAACTTCTCATCTGTGGAAAACAATACCACGGAGCTGATTCAAAGCTGACTACAACATGGTTATTTTCAAGACCAATGTTAATAAATTCTTGTCGAACATTCCTCTTAAATAATCAAATTCTGTCCATTTCATTCATCGTTTTGAATCCTCTAAAGGTGTTGTTCATCACCAAATGACAATCTCATTAACTCTTATCTTCGAGTGGCCTTTGGCCTTGATAAGCAGTGACATTAGTATAAAAATGTTATTACTATAGAAAAGATAAGAGATGGGATACTCAATAACGAATCAAATAATGTAAGGAAGATAAGTCATATTTTAAGTTCGAAGATTCATCTCCCTTACATTATTTGATCAATCATTTTAGATGTTCGCCTTCGTAACAATCTTCTTAATCAGAATTTTTTTTTCAAACAAACTAAAGCTATAGACATTTTGGTATTGTAAAAAAAATATGCCGAAAAAATAAGAAGACACAATAGTTATGCAAAATCAAATATCGATGTGTCATATGCGATGCTATTTGGATCTAAATTCTAAAATCCGACAAAATAACAGTACAAAGCGTGTCTAATAAGTATCCGAGCTTTATTTTTCCGTGCGAAATAGAGACAATAGGGCGGCGCCACTCTACACAGTGAAGAAAGACACCTTCATGCGCATGTGTGAATTTTATCACCGCCTTCCTGCGCGTTAGTCGCTGCCTGTCGGTCGCTGAGTGAGGTGCTACATAACGTGTTCGTCGGATTACCGATTCTCTCAAGATGACTGATCGTGTTGAGCAAAGGTACTGCATCAAATTTGGTCAAAAGTTTGGTTATTCTCAAAGCAAAACAGTTCGTAAGATTCAGCAGGTGTTTGGAGAAGATGCGATAAGTGTAATACAAATTAAGGAGTGGTTCAACCGATTCAAAAATGGTCGAGCACCAGCGGAGAGTGACTAGTGTACTGGCAGGCCCCAAACTGCTCAGAGTGCAGCTGTCGTTGAGAGGGTGCAAAATTTGGCGATGGAAGATCGTCGTTCAACTATGCGAGAAATCGCTCAAGAGATCGGAGTGAGTAAAGATTCCGCACATGCAATTTTGCGTGATGATTTGAACATGCACTGAGTGACTGCGAAATCTGTGCCCAAGTTGTTGTCATAGGAACGAAAGGACCTCCGTTTTCAAGTTGCACAGGACCTGCTGGAAACCGCCAACACTGATCCTAGGTTTCTGAACACCGTGATAACTTGAGATGAGTCATGGGTGTACGGATATGACCCAGAAACAAAAAGACAGTCGTCGCAATGGAAGCATCACGAGTCTCCAAAGCCAGAAAAGGCGCGACTGGTGCGAAATAAAATCAAGGTGATGCTGACTGTCTTCTTTGATATCCGTGGAATTGTGCATCACGAATACGCACCGGAAGGACAAACAGTGACAAAGGATTACTGTCAAGGTGTTCTCCGACATCTCCGTGACGCAGTTCGGCGCAAAAGACCAGACATGTGGACGGCGAAAAACTGGCAATAGCATCACAACAACTCCCCCGCACATTCATCCCAATTGATCCAACATTTCTTGACAAAACATAGAATTCCAGTCGTTCGCCAACCTCCCTACTATCAAGACATGGCTCTTTGCGAATTCTGGTTGTTTCGAAAATTGAAGATGCAACTGAAAGGTTCCCGTTTTGAGAATAGAGAAGAGATAATGCGGAACGCGACGACGGAGATGAACACCATTCCAAAAGAAGACTTCCAGAGGTATTTCCGGCAGTGGATGGATCGGTGGGCTAAGTGTGTGCAAGCACAAGGGGCCTACTTTGAAGAGGATTAGGGTCCCAACCCTGTCAGGTATTTGAAATATTTTTTCTGGCCTAAGGTCGAATACTTTTTAGACAGACCTCGTATGTGTAAGACTAGCGGAAGTAGACGTCTACGTTGGGTAAGGGGTAATAACTTTAATTTAAAAAATTCAATGTGGTGAAATATCGATTCGATTTTATGAAAATTTGGAGTGATTTTGAGACAAGTTTTGAGCGGAGGTGTGTGATTGTCATACTCGATACCGTCACGGACAATGGAATCGGTTCTGCCCTTAAAATATCTCATCTATTGTGCCCAATAGCAAACTAATACTGTTGAATCCCATGGATAAAGCACGGCTTGTGTTCAGTTTTTTTAATGGAAATTGTTCTAGACAAGACATGAAGCCACTTGATGTAAGGAGCTAAAAATACTACTTTAATGTCAAAAACAATCGAGCGATTCATTGTCAACGATTTCTAAAACACAATTACTTGAACACAAGTTGCTATTTCTACATATAGCTTGAGGCAATTACTCATTCATACCTTTACCAATATTATTAGTAAATGACTAACATCGATTCGTTTGGATTTTAACTCTTTAACTATTAGTTCTTTTTGAGTACTTATTATATATATATATATATATATATATATATATATATATATATATATATATATATATATATAAGAGTTCGAACGCAAAACGCGATAAATCCAATTCGATTAAATTGAGAGCTTAAACAATAAAACACGAATATATTAGATCTAGACTTCGAATGAAAGCTGATTTTAATTGAAGTCAAAAAGAAATAATTTCGGTATCCTATTATGTAACAAATAGTTTTGGGGTGTCGTCGGTGTTGAAATGCAACACTTTTTGTAGGGACAGTTTCATGATTTTGAAAATGGCGTTTATCGCGTTTTGCATGTGAACACTTCATATATATATATATATATATATATATGTGAGTATATTATGAGTTTTACTTATAAAAATAAAGCAAACAAAAAAGAGAGTAACTAATTTAACATATATGGTGGTATGTAAACACTTCAGGGAGCTGACCTCTTCTCCTGTCTTGCATAGTTCCCCGTCACTCTTGACTTCGAGACGTTTAAAATGTCAGAATGGTGTCTTACCTCTTGTGGAGAAGGCCATCTTTAGTCTTTGCTCGAGAGTGATGGTGTCACAATAAAAACACCGGTTTCTGGTTAGCCACGTAACCAGTTTAGGGGTAGATTTTTTTGTCAGCCAGCCTAGTAACTCCTTCCCTCCATATTGGGCTCTTGAAGGCCTTATCTTTTAGCGAGCCTGTTTGGAGTCTAGGGGATTGAATGTTTGTGGTTGGGTCTCTTTCAGGCTTGGTTTGTCTTGAAGTGATTCTACCTTTCTCTCTCTTTTTTATTATTATGCCTTCTACTAATCCACACAACAAACACCTTACTATTTCTTCTAATAACATAATAGGTCTCAGGTCAAACTTTCTTAATGTTCAGTCCTTTCTCTCGGGTAAATCTTCTCACATCCTTGCTCTTTGTGAGCTAAATCTAGATGCTTCTATTGATATCAACGATCTACATGTGGATGGCTATTTTGCCTCTTGTTCGCTTAGATTCTTCCACGCATTTGCATGGTCTTGCTCTTTTTTTTCGCAAGGATTTGTCAAGCTCCATCTTTGTTTATGGTGACTTCAATGCTCATCATTCTGACTGGCTCCCTCACCCTAAGCACACAGATCTAGCTGATTAAATATGTCTTAACCTTTCTCTGTCTCATGACTTGTCCCAAATTGTCACCTTCCCCACACGTTTTTCTGATAATCATATGCATCAACCACCCTCACTTGATCTTTTTTCTCCCTTCTGTTCCTGACTCGTATTCTATTTCCTCTTCTCCTTCATTGGGTTCTTCTGATCATGCTGTTGTTGATGTTGAGGTTGATTTTTCGGTGAAGTCTTTTATTGATCGTCCCTTCTATAGTAAGACAGTCAACTACAGGAAGGCTGATTGGGATGGGCTTCGCAACTTCGTATGTGACGTTCCATGTGGTCCTATCTTTAGTATGTCTCCGAACGATGCTGATAGGGAGGTTACTGACTGGTTTCTTGTTGGAATTGACACCTTAATTCCTCATAGCAAGTTTCAAACCAAACCTCATTCTCCTCCATGTTTTTTTTATCTGTTTGTGCTTCTTCCATTGCCCATCATAACAATTACTTTAATCAATATCGTCGAGATTGTTCTGAAACTTCTAGACAATCCCACAGAAGAGCTAACAATGCCTTTAAGAAAGCAATCTTGCTTTTCTCAAATAATTTGTGACTATCTCATCTCAAAAGGTTGGCTCTTGTGATTTTTGGAGAATATACAATAGTGTTATTAATAGTGGGAGGTCTGCTATTCTTCCTATTTTTAATGTTCTTCAGGTCATTTTATCTTCTAAGGATAAGGCTGATCTATTTGCTTGTCTTTTTGCTGGCAGTTCTTTTCTTGATAATTCCAGTGCTGTACTTCTTGATTTCCTTTTAAAACTGATCAGTCTCTTGGTTCTGTTATTATCACTTAAAAAATGGTTTTTAGGGTTCTTTCTGATCTTGACTAATCTAAGGCTTCCGGTCCTGATTCAATTCCTGTTGCTGTTCTCAGGTTTTGTGCTCCTGAACTTATTCTATCCTCCCTAAATTATTCAATTTCTGTTTGTCTCAGTTCTGTTCCCCTTCTTGTTGGAAGGAGTCCTCTATTGTCCCTATCTTAAAAGAGATGCTGGTGATCGATCTGACCCAACTAAGTATCGCCCTGTTAGTCTCGTCTCTGTTATTAGCAAATTTTTTGAAGGTTGTTCATTTTCTGGAAAGTCTGGGCCTCTTTAGTGATGTTCAGTATAGCTTTTGTGGTTTTGTTCAACTGCTGATCTTTTAACTGTTGTAACTGAGCAGGTTCTTCTGTTTATGGATAATTCAAGAGAAAGAAGGGCCATTGCGCTTGACATTTCGAAGGTGTTCGACAGAGTTTGGCATTCTGGTCTCCTACACAAACTTCAGTGTTATGGTATTGCTGGTGAGATTCTTGACATAATTAGGTCTTTTCTATCTGATCGAAGCTTACGAGTAACTTTGGACGGTGTCTCTTCATTCTCTTTCCCTATAAATGCTGGTGTTCCTCAGGGCTCTATTCTAGGCCCAACACTGTTTCTTCTCTATATAAATGATCTTCCAGAGAATATCATTAAGAAAATTAACATCTATGCTGATAATACCACTCTTTATTCTGGTGTTGCTTCTCGCCCATCTCCCTCGGATCAGTAGAAATATGCAGCTTATCTAGAGGTTGACCTGAGTTCAGTTGTGGATTGGGGTACAAAATGGCTTGTTTCGTTTAATCCAGTTAAGACTCAGATCGTGTATTTCAATCGTAGACGTGTCCCTGTTCTTCCTGAGTTCATAAATTAGATCCATTGCTCTTTCTGCTTCTCGTAAAATCGGTTCTCCCTATCGCTCCAAACAGTTTCTCACACTAGAGGCTATTCTCTATCTCTACAAATCTACTATCAGACCATATCTGGAGAACTGTTTTCATATTTGGGCTGGTGAATCTCTTTGAGGGTTCTTGATAAGTTGCAGATACGTATCTGTAATTTGATTGCTCCAACCCTTTCTTATGCTCTGCACCCTCCCTATCACAGATGTGATGTTGCTAGTCTCAGTCTTTTCTATGAATACTATTATCGCATGTGTTTATCAGAATTGTGTGATCTATTCTCTACTTCTTTTGTTCCAGCTTGTTTGACTTGTTAGTCTAGTGGTTTCCATCAATTCGCTGTTTTGATACCTCATTGTAATACAGCTTCCTATTCCAGTACGTTCTTTCCAATAACTGAAGGCTTGTTGAAGTCTCTTCCTGCTGACTGTTTTCTTCCTACCTATAGCACTGGTCTTTTCAAGACCAAGGCCAGTAGGTATCTCCTGTTTTTTTTTGCGATAATCACATTTCGTTCTTGTTAGCTCTTTACATCAAGTAGCTTCATGCCATGTCTGGAGTGATTTTCATAAAAAAAGACTCAGCATAGCCGATTCCATAATTAGCCACTGTATCCCTTAGGCCGATCAGTAACCGACTTAAATTCTTGGATTTCATATTTTGACAGTTAAATCTCTGTGACTCTTCAACGTCGTGATAAAAATGGTCAATGGCGTCAGGCGAGTCGATTTTAAATACACCCGCGTCGCCCGCATATGATGTCGGAACTAAAGTAAACGGCAAGTTGTGCAGGTCCTGCGCAATAATAATCATCTCGTCAGTTTAGGATAGTCCAATATTTCACTCTTAAATTACGGGAAATTCCCAATCAATGTGGATAATGGGTTCCCCAAAATGCCCGCAATGAATGGAGTTACGCATATAACGTGGTTTGTTCATCGTTGGGTTGTGACGGTTCGCCCGTAGGTAATATGGAACAGCAGGCAACATCGATATACAGTATTCTCGCGAAAATATTTATACTAGCAACGAACAATGAAAGTTTAAATGTTTTTAACCAAAACATTACCTATGATTGAAAAACAAAACAAAAAAAAAACAAAAATCAGAGAATTATCTAACTTTAATGAAGTTTTTAGTATATATTCATTAACTAGACGTACCCGTGCCCCGTTGTGTCACAACGACTACCACTTTTTATTCTACTTTGATTACATTCGAAAACTGA
>OY744528.1:68442374-68512374 GCA_963556195.1 Sepiola atlantica | reverse complement strand
TTTTTTTTGGGGGTGTCTTCTGTTCGCCAATTAAATTGACTTGTTGAAGTCTACTGTTGAAATATTCTGTTCTTTTGGCGAAAGAAGCTGCCGGTGCGTCTCAGAGTCTGGTAGATTAAAAATGACTGAAAAATAAATTAGATTTGAAAGTTTTTCTTTTCTTTTTTCATAATGTCATATATACTATAGTGTTCTCAAGTCTTTCTCTTTCAACAAATCCTTTTTCAGTGAAAAAGTGTGATTTGGGAAGAAAAGTATTTCGTTCATCAATTTCTTCAACACGACAAACGTTTTTACGGAGAAAAAGATTTAGTATTTTCTTCGATGTGACTAGTGTTGTTTCAAAATTAAATTAATTTTTTTCTTGGTTGACGTAGGTATTTTTAAGTGTTTCTCTTTAAAGAACTCTTTCAGTGAAAGAGAAAAAAATACTTTATAGAAGAAAAAAGATTTGTTATTTTCTTCCACGCGGCACGCGCTTATTAAGAGAGAAAGAAAAAAGAGATTTCGACATTTTCTTCTTTTTGGTTTGAAATGCCCTTTTTTATTTTGTTTTCTTTAGCTTTTAAAGAGAAGCGAACAGTATTTCGGATTTGTTCGAGTTGAAAAATGTGTTTTTTCTTTCTTTTTCTTTTTTGTTGCTGTCAGTTGAGTTGAGTTGGGTCTCTTGTTTAGTGGCCGCTCTGAGTTGAGTTACGAACTTTTTCATTGCTGAAATAACTTTACGAACGCTTTAAAAAAATCTTTTTCGTGCTTTTTGATAAACAAAACGTTTATCAGAAGGTCTGTGTCTTTTTATGTTTAAGTCGTGAAAGGAAATAACAAAACCTCGGCTTACAACAACAACGAAAAGGGTTTATTAAATAAAGTTACCTATACCGTTTGATATAAGTGGAAGAAAGGGGCCGAAGTAGTTCTTCAGCTGACAGAAAGAAATCAACGCGCCCTGCAGGCTGATTGGTCAGTGAGTAACCAGATCACTTAACGGCGACATTTTTTGGAGGGAGAAAATAGGTCCATATTTCTGACCGCTACAGTTCCCAATTTACAGTTCCCAATTTACAGTTCTCCCAATTTACAGTTCCATTAAAGAACAGGTTCCATGAACAACTTCATTTGATGATGCACAACAAACTGTAACGGCATGCTGGTTAGTTGAGTCTTTATGGGCAACAGTGTTAATCCATATTACATTTATACTCAGTTATATTTTGTGTTGGTTCTTCTTATCAAGTAATGTAAAGTAGTTTGTAGTGTGTTTACCAAGTAAATTCAAACATACAAATGATAGTTTAATAACTATAAACCTACTTTACTTTTGGACCACACACACACACTATATATATATATATATATATATATATATATATATATATATATATATATATATATATATATATATATATATATATATATATATATGTATATATATATACGTATGTGTGTGTGTATTTGTTTTATGTACAGGATTCACTCCTAAACTAATTAACCGATCATTATAATATTAGAACCCAGCTGCGAGGCGTAAGGGATCTAAATTTAGTTAAATTTAGTGTTGAAGTTGCAAAAGGGGGGTAAAAATATGGTGGAAGTCCTTCGAGAAAATTCAGATACCTCCGATTTTTTTTGAAATTTTAACAATAGATATTAGACATCAATTGATAAATATTCTTCAAATTTCAGTCTCTTTGGAGTATTTTAAAAGCGTTTTAGCGGGCATAGTATGGGCACAAATACTCATCCGAAATTTCAAAAATATCAGATTTGCATTGAATTGGATCCATAGTTTTAGACGCCAATTAGCAAGATTCCCAGAATTTCAATTTCTTCTTAAGCTTCCTTAAGCTTAAGCCTTCAATTTTAGACATTTTCTAGAATCAAATGGATTTTGATCAACATTAGAATAAGGTTTATCATTATAACTTGATCTTAATGTTCATAACGAGACATAAAAGTAGTGCAAAACTGTTTTAGTCCGGGAATTAATTTTACCCGTCTTGAGACGTGTTTTCTTTTAGTACACACACACACACACACACACACACATATATATATATATATATATATATATATATATATATATATATATATATATATATATATATATAGTAATCCAGGTAAGGTAAAAATCCACAGGGTAGAAATCCAAAGGGAATCAAACCGGGTTTATTTTTATTTCTTTCTCCTCTTCTTTTTTGCTTGACTTCATTCTCCCTGGAATTCAGCAACCAGGTTGGATCAAAAAATAATTCTCTGCCTGATGTGACCTCAGCTCTATAGAGCTGTAGATCGATAACATCGACATGCCAGTGTAGCAGACCTTGTACATGTTTGAATAAAAGCATTCACTATATATATATATATATATATATATATATATATGTGTGTGTGTGTGTGTGTGTGTGTATGTGTGTGTGTGTGAATGACAAACAAGAAAACCAAGCTCTCAACAGAGCCAAATAAGGACTGACAAATCTTGGACAAATAAAGTTCTCAATATCCTATCGGATAGAACTATATCAACAATAAATGATAAAATGTACTTAGTTTAACACTCAGTGTTAGCTAAGCAGTTTTGTAGAGTAGGAAGGTATAACGTCCAACATCGTTGCCAACTCCGTCTCCTAGAATTTCAAAATATCTGACTCAGACTATGACTCTTTATTTTAATGTCTTCTAATATTCAGACTGTATGTTGATTCTTCGCAGATTAAAAATCCGACTCCAACTACGACTCCCAGAATTCTTACGAGTCCGACTCCGACTACTTACGACTCCGACTTCGCACCTTCTTCCTAAGTATATTTTATTATCGTTTATGTAGATAACTTAAGTTTAACTGTGGACTCCATAACAGCTAAATTATGAGTTTCTTCTTTGTTTCGGATTCTGTAAAAAATTTTTTTTTACGTAAATCGTAAAAATAAAAAATAAAAAAATGCCCCAAAATATGTTTTTATATAATTAGATTCGTTGATGAGTCGTATCGTTACTCACTCAAGCGGAAACACAAGAACGGGTATTCTTAATGCGTGTCTACTGCGTCTGTGCATTTAGCGATGAGGATGCTATTTAAGATTTTATCGTGACAAGGCGAAGGACAGAGCGTCAAATTGTTATTTCAAACTTAAGCGTGACAGACAGACAGATAGACAGACAGACAGACAGACAAAGGGTCTTATAGAGAAACGTTGACATATGTAATAAACTATCTAATTACTTCACCTTCTTCTCACTTATTATATGGCATAATCACGTTAACACACCGAAGTTAAGCGACGTTGATCCTGGTCAGTACTAAAGTGGGTGACCGTTTCGGAATACCAAGTGCTGTATGTGGGAAGTCTCTCTGCTTATCCTGGCATTGCTTCTAGTTGCCTTGGACTTCTCGTTGCTACTAGACTCAAGCAATGCCGGTTCGGGAGAGACGTGGTTCGAGATGGCGCAACCCTAACTTCACACGAGACTCCCCGCGTGCACCTTTACAAGAGTTATCCATTGCCTCTCGAGATTGAGCGGAGACCTACTACTCACTTGTTTAATGTAGTCTGCACGTTCAACTATTAAAACGGTATTTTAAACTTAAGCGTAACCGACCATCGAAAGGACGGACGGACGGACGATGCATAAAGATGCGTAGACTATGTATAATTTCGAATCATATTGAAGTTTCTTGACTGAAGCAATTTCGCTTCGGTTAATCTCCGTTTTGTATTGTCTCCTCTTACCGATGTTAAGACCCCATTTACTTGCCTCCCACTATGGCAGAGGTTAGACATACGACGGTATTTTAATGTGGGGAGAACTCCAGGCACTTTGGATGTGGACAAAAATGAAAATTGCCTTAGTTCAGAAAGATTTCTCCTTCACTGAACGAGAACAGAAAAGATGATGTGTAGTATCAGAACACATACTACACTTTGCTCTTAACCAAATTAAGTCTATTTTGTACCAGATATTTTAAACTTGTAGATCATACACTTGTACAAGATATTTGAAATTCTTTCATCTTATTTTGTTTCCTATTTCTGGAATAATGCTAAAATATAAAACAATAAATTATTTTTTAAAACATTCTTTCTCCAATAAATTTTCAAAACATTCGTTACGGTTTTCTAACCTGATTCTAACCCTAATCAACCACTCGAACTTTGTTAACTGCACTAAAACGTTAGAATGGTCCGGAAATGGGGATCATTTTACGTTAAATTTATATACGAAACTGATCCACACTCTAATTTCTAAAGTAATTGTTTTATTTTTGTTTTTCTTCCTTTTTTCAGGTTGTTCCCACATAGTCATCTAAAATGTAGAATCTTATTTGTGCGTGTGTGCATGTGCGCATCTGTGTGTATGTATGTGTGTGTGTGTGCGTGTCTGGAGGAATTCAGCGAAGGGTGTTAATCTACAAATGTACTAAAAAACACCTTTCTCGTTACAGTCTTCTTTTTTTTAAGGTAAAGAAAATAACGTAATACCGTAGTAATAGGAGGCGTTACAAAAAGCCAAATTAACCGAAACGAAATTGCTCCAGTAGAAAGGTCAAAATGACCTCATTTCCTTTGATGGCGGGTCGTATCATTCTATGTAGTAAAAGAAATACAAATAAAGAATTAAAACAAAAAAATGAATTAACGAGAAAGCCAAACAGCGTGAAACTTCCCATTTAACAAGTAAACGATATAAATATTATTAGATTGTGATAGCTCTGATTGGTCTAGCAAAATAATAAGATAAGGCCTTATCAGATGAATTTACTTCCGTGCCTTAAAAATATGTTGCTTCCAGAAACATGGTTTAGCTTGAGAAAACCTACACAATCTATTTAGACGAAGTATCGATCTCTCGCTCTGATTGGTTTAGCAAGATAATAAGATAAGGCCTTAATATATCACTCAACCGGCCTGACATATAGATGACATCGCTAATAATAATAAAATCCACATGATCTTTTATGAAGAACAATACATCAAATGACACGTGTCAAAATGTAACCCCAATTGGATTATTGGTTTACAAATTACAGTTATTTAAGTAAAGCTACTGTGGCAAATTTTGAAAACAGTGGAAAAAAATTTGAATTTTGTGTGTTTATAAAACATTGCTTTCTGATAGGAAAAATACTGTTCAAACAAAGCAATGGATTGATAATGTTTATTCGGACTTTGCTCCTTCGGAAACAACAGTTAAGAGGTTGTATGCTGATTTTGAACGCGATCGTACAGATACAAATAATGTTGAATGTTTAGTCGTCAAAATTCGGTAGTTGTCCCGGAAAACATGAAAACAATCCACAAACTCGCTTTGGCTGATTATAAATTGAAGTTGCGTGAGATAGCAGAGAGGTTGAAAATATCAGAAGACAGTGTCTTCACCAGTTTGCATTAACATTTGTCAATGAGATGGCTGTGTTCAAAGGAGGTGCCGCATTTGCTTACAGTCGATCAAAAACAACAACGCGACAACGATTCAGAGCGTTGTTTGCAACTGTTTCAACGGAACAAAAAGAAGTTTTTGCATCAATATGTGACAATGGATAAAACATAGATCCACCACTTCACCCCGGGATCAAATCAGCAGTCAGTTGAATTTGTATAAAATGTAAACACCAGCAGGCAACGTTCTGACTTCTGTATTTTGGGATGTGCAAGATATTTTGTTCATCGATTACTTTAACAACAAAAAAGAACCATCAATAGCGAATATTATAAAGCATTATTGGTGCGTTTGAAGGAAGAAATCGCCCCAAACGGCCACAAATGAAGAAGAGAAAATGTCCATTTATAGAAACAATGCACCGTGTCAAAAGTTAATCGCATTGATGGCAAAATTATATGAATTGCAGATCCAAATGCTTTCGCACCCACCCTATTCTCAAAATCTGACCCTAATGACTACTGGTTGTTTGCAGAACCCACAAGAATGCTCCAGGGAAAGAGTTGGCACCAATGAAGAAGTGATATCGGACACTAGGCGTATTTTGAGGCGAAAGACAAAATCGTTTTCCAAAATACGCATCAAATTGCTAGAGAAGCGTTGGAATCACTGTATCACCATTGAACGAGACTATGTTGATGAATAACATCGAACTTTGCCTAAAATTGGGTATTTCATTAATTAGGCCTGCGACTTATTGAGTGATGTATTATAATATGAATTTACCTCCGTGTCCTAAAGATACGTAGCTTTCAGAAAAATGCTTTATTGTGAAAAAAAAAGCTGAATAAATTCCTTAGGCAAAATATCGATCTCTCGTTTTGATTGATCGAGCAATATAGCAAGGCCTTTTCATGTGAATTTACCTCCGTGTCCTACAAATATGTAGCTTCCAAAAAATCTGATTACATTTTTTATGTTAAACAGAGATTTCTTCAATCATTTTATTTTGTTCCATATAGATATCTTTGTATTATTTGGATTATTCGGACTACTGTTCTCATCTTGAGTGTTATTCTTACAACGTTTCGGCTGATGTAACCTCCGACCTTCTTAATGTGTATCTTGTCGAACTCAAGAATATTTCCGTCGAATTCGGGAATCATCTACGGAATTTTGAACATAACCCATTATTTAATTTGCGGGGGTAACATGATCTCGTTCCGGCAACCATAACCGGGTAGAAGTAATTCACAATTGTATTCTTAGTATCGCCAGCACTAAGGATTGAACCTTCAACCTCCAGAAGAGTGTCACTTAAAACTGAATTTTACTTAGTACCTTATCCGTTACGGTAGGTTTTATTTACTCCTCCTCATGAGTTAGGCACAAGGCCAGTTTTATATCCGTTACGGTAGGTGTCTTTACGGAAACGTCGTGAGAATAACATTCAAGATGAGAACAGTAGTTCGAATAATCAAAATAATACTAATTATCAATCCTCATCTCAAAAAATTCAGAAACATAGATATCTTTGTTTAATCATTTTAATACGATGTGATAAATTTTACTTCAAACTGAAAGGTGGCATATAACGGACAGACAAAGCGTCTTATAGAGATACGTGGTCGCAGCTAATGATCGACTTCATTACTTTAATTTCCTACACACTAATTGTATGTAGTTTCACGATAAAATTACCATTTGAAACTTAAATGTGACAAAATTTACCGACCTACCGACCGACTATAAAAGTTTCCTTTGTTAACTCGTATCGTCGGCACCTTGCCCTCCACCCTCGAGCCGATGTTTTCATACCAAAATAAGACAGAAAAAGTGTGTGGTGATGCTATGGTTGGTGTGGCTTTGTTCTCTGTCGGTCTGAGTCGGTATAGGTCCTGTGCAGTTCTAGGAGGTCCACCCTTTAACCTTCTCGGCCTTTGAGAAGATGATATTATTGCTAATCGCCTGAGGTGCCCCGACCGATGGATGCCGACGGGACTGCCCAGGCAGTTTTTGTTCGGCCATGGTGTTCTTCCTCTAGAGCGATTGCTTTTCAAATCCTACTTTCATGACCTTGTGTCTAATCGTCCTGCCGTTGGAGGGAGACAAATAACTATCGGCACCTTGGCCCTTAGAGCAAAATGCAGTATCTGTTCTGATTACCACTTCATCTTTTTTTGTCCTCAGTCAGTGACTTTCACTCCAGGTCTAAAATAGAAAACTTATATTTAAGCAAAGTATAGTATCTGTTTTGATACTACGTTTAATCTTTTCTGTCCTCAGTAAAAGAGAAATCTTTCTAGCCTGATGCAATTTTTTTAATTGTTTGTCCCAATCCAGAGTACCCCTTTCGGGGGAGCTGGATTTTTTCCACATTAAAATCCGACCTTGTGTCTAACTCTACCTTCGTGGGCAATTAAATAGGGATTAGTATCCACAGTCATTCACACAGTAAAAGAAATTATTTTTTTAATTAAACGAATTAATTACAAATGTAAATGGCATAAAGCTGTCCACTTGACAACTAAACGAGATAAATATTTTTAGTTAGTGATAGCTCTGATTGGTCTAGCAAGATCACGTGATAAGCGAGAGGGGCATTTTTGACACAGTCTCTCGAAGCTAGGGTCAATGAGGTGGGTAGATTGACAGTTGAATGGTAGGATTGACAATAATAGTGGCATGAATTAAAGTTGATGACTTTTGAGGACGGTTTTTGACAAGTGTTTATTGACATTAGATTTGAAGATGACCATGTTGTAGCCCCCAGGGAATCAATCTATAGCAACGTGTTCACACGATAGGAAATTCTTGGAAATAAATTCGGTTTACTGAGATCTTGCATTGGTGATAGAAGACGACGTTTTACATATGAATGAGTAATAGATTAATTAATTTTGTATGTCTATATAAATATATGTATGTATGTGTATGTGTGTTTTTCCCTCCTGTCTCTCTATATAGGCATTTTTACGATTTAGATTATTTTCAAAGCATGTTCCAAATAAATCATTTTTTTTTTTAAATTTCGCATCAATGGAATTTTCATAAGTACCCAGAGAAAAACCCACACAAATGTGAAAAGTTTCATTTGTACGATAAGCAAAACAAAAATAACAAGAAGAGATTCAGTGTCTAATACCTCGGCAAGATGATAAATTAATTCCACATCACAATGTATATTTACTTAACCCAAAAAAAGAGAGGATAAAGAGACACAGAATTTAGTCAGTTAAGAATTCGAATTTATACAAACGTGTACATGACATTTCTATTCATACACACAAATACATTATTGTCTACTATATCTATCTATCTATCTATCTATCTATCTATCTATCTATCTATCTATCTATCTATCTATCTCTCTCTCTCTATATATATATATATATATATAGATATATATATATATATATATATATATATATATATATATATATATATATATATACATGTAAAGTTTTCGTATTTGTTATTGTTTTACTGCCGGGAATTTGACAAACATACACCTCCCGTGAATTACACTTACTATCATGTGCTGTCTTCCAGGAGTACGTTGGACATTATAGCCCTTCTTAAGGGGCTAATAGTTGGATCAGATCTAATATTACCGCAGTGTGAAAACCCAACAGCGTTTTTGATTTTTTCACTTCCGCAGTAATGAATCATATAAGATGTTGCATTGTCGCCCTTAATAGGACCCGTTTTTATTTTTTTACATATATTTATTATTTTTTTCGTACATAAAAGTAATCCATGTACACGGGTCAATGGATTACTCTTATGCACGTAAAAATTGCGTTTATTTCTTTTCACTTTTCCATCTCACGGCAACCACATCGCATTGCTATAGCCTTGGACGACTAATTTACACTAATATATATATATATATATATATATATATATATATATATATATATATATATATATATATATATATATATATATATATATATGGTAAGAGAAGGATTAAAACACTTTCGATGCACTTGCAGCGTGGGGGAGAAGATTCAATGTTGAGGAGGGTGCAGTTTGTAAAGTCCAAATTGTGGGAGAGTGTGTTCCTGTGTATGACAAATGATGCGTTAGTGGGATTGTTGTGTCTGAGGTCCCGTTTATGTTCGTAAATACGGGATTTTGTATATCTGGCCGTCTCGCCGATATAAAACATCGGACATGAAGAACATTTCATTTTGTAATTGCTGGCTCGGGAATGAGTGTCCTTAGGGCGTAAGTAGGGACAGAGTTTTGTGTTGAGTAAATCCTTAATTGTTTTAGAAGTTGATGTAACTATTTTTATGTCAGATTTGAATTGTTTTTGTAAGGAAATAGATATGGAATTATTGGGAAGAACTATGTAAGATTTATTTTTGTCAATCTTGTCAGTGTTGTTTGTGCTATAAATATATATAGTTGGAAATCATCGGGCTTAATGCATTTAGCCTGATGATTTCTTCCGAGAATGAAAGATGAACGTTTCTGTATAGCTTACTTTCTATAAATATATTTACATACCAATAATAAGCTCCACTCGCGCATTAAGCATTGTTGAAGTAAACTGAAAATATACGCAATATATTATATAACCTTATAATATTTATGTGTATATATATAAAATAGTAATATATATATATATATATATATATATATATATATATATATATATATATGTGTGTGTGTGTGTGTGTGTGTGTGTGTGTGTGTGTGTGTGTGTGCATTACAGAAGATCAGAACAACATTTGTACCGTTGACGCTCTTTTTCCCCCTTAATAAGTGAGGACTTTGCTGGGGTTCACTTCAACTAACCTTATGTATATATATATATATATATATATATATATATATATATATATATATATATATATATATATATATATATATATCATTGTTATATCCAGTCTTATTTTTGCAATTTACATCTCAAATGAGATATTGTCCTCATGAAATAGACATGCCGCCATAAAACATTTTTTATTCAAGTCACAGTGTAAGATTTGAATAATTTTGAGGGTGAAGAGAAGTCGATCTTATCGGCTTTTGGTTTGGTAAGTGCGGCCCTACAGAGCGCAGAGCGAGTTAATCAGATAATGGTAGGGGGACCGCAGTTGAAAATTTAAATGAATACTTTGAATTTTAAATCAGGACGGCTGTGCTGTAACAATAGGACAGGCGCATGGAGGAACGAGAGGTCCGCCTGGAATTTGACAGACATAAACCTCCCGTGAATTACACTTACTATCATGTGCTGTCTTCCAGCCGTACGTTGGGCATTATTGCCCTTCTTAAGGGACTAATAGTTGGATCAGATCTAATATTACCGCAGTGTGACAGCCCAAACCAAGATTACTGGCCGTCTTTCTGCTGAGTGTGCAGTCACCATTGACCGAAATAATCGTTCTTTTGCAAACTACCGGGTTGTCTGCTTTTTTCTTCTTCTACTATTGAGGTCAGCAATTACCAAAACCAAGAGTCACTCGAGGATAACCGAAATGATTGCCCGCTGAAAGGCGAGGAACACTATGGGAGTACTAACAGTGATTAATGGTATTAACTGCGTGGGATTGCTTATGGGGAGGACCATAAAAAGAATTTGTGGCCATTGGATTTGAAGACGAACAAGTTGTAATCAGCAGAGAAGCAGTCTCGTGATAATGTGTTCCATAGACAAGAAGCTCGGTCTATGGAAATTTCGCCTGGCGTTAGGTACATGGAGATAGAAAGGAAATATTTTTTCCGTTGTGGTAGAAAACTAGTTCTTGCTGTGAATGTCTTACAAGGAAGAGCCAAAGACTGGAGCTCAGTCGAGCACTTTCCATGTAAAAACGAAAGAGTGAAAAGAGATTAGCAACGTCTTTTCCGTGAGAAAGAGGCTGTAAGAAAGGGAAGAGTTCACCCTCTGCTTCCCTAAGTAGGGTTTTATTTAGGAGATTTTCTACTCCTAAACTAATTTTCTACCCAGGCTTGAGAGTCTAGTTTACCCTACTATTTACCTACAAGAGAAAATAATTGTTATTTTCCCAAATAATACAATATAACTCGAACGCCGCTATCCACTGCTCCCCGGCTAACCTATGACATGTTAGACATAACACTTTGCACCAAATCGTAGATTTTATTATTTTAATCCTAATAACATTTTGTTTTCTCGAGATATAACTGGTGGACTTTCATTTAATAAAAAGATTCACACTTTGTAACATGGCTTGGTATTTGAATAACATTTTAGATGTTTGAAAGCCAAATAAACAACGTAGATTTTTGTTTCATAAATAATTTTTTTATTTAAAAAAAACTTGTGCTTTTGACGTAAAAACGTCCTTCTCAAAAGTATAGAAACTTTTTCCTCTTTTTTATCGTTCTTTTTAGAGACATATCAGCCTCTCGAAGATAGTAGTCGATTTAATGGAATCAGCGGTTCTACATTGTTTATTTGGGTTTCAAAAATTTCTAAAATGTTATTCAGACTTTTATTTGTTTGAAACTCTTTGAGAGACATATTCAGTTCTTTACATATTAAAACCTAAACATCTATTAACACGGAATGACCTAAACTCGCCTCAGTCATAAATCGTACGATTTATCTGCCGAACAATTGAAATCGTTTGTTATCCCGCGAAAATACTATCGAACACTCGGCGTCAACCAGCCGAAAATCGTTTCTCGTCACTTGCTAAATAGAACAAGAAGAATAGATTTTATGCTCGTCTCAAAATCTAATGTCATAAACCATCCTTATACGTAATCAAATTTTGTTCATTTCGTTTAATATTTTAAATCCTTTCATAATATTCTTCATCATTCAACTATCAATCTATCCATCTTATGAACCCTTGCCATCAAGTGGCTTTTAGCTTTGACAAGTGGTGACTAACCAGTAATAAAACAATAAAGATTTCACCAAACTTGAATACGAAGTATTTACAACAAAAACTACGCTCAGGAAGTGAACTTTGACATCACGTCAATAAATGCCAGTCAAGCAAATACGAACGTGATAAATATATAGTGGAAAAGCGACTTGCATAGGCAGAAAGAAAGAGAGAGAGAGAGAGAGAGAGAGAGAGAGAGAGAGAGAGAGAGAGAGAGAGAGAGAATAGCTTTACTTTATCGTTATTTTAGGGGTAGGTGCTCGACTGAGCTCTAATCTATGCCCCCCGTAAAACATTCACAATTAAAACTCTTCCATCTATAACCACTATAAAAAAATTCATTTTCTTCGCGTATACCTAAAATTAAACGGAACTTCCATTAGTAAAGTCTGCTTCCCAACTAACTACAACATGGTTTTTTTCAAGGCAAATAATAAAAAAAATCTGCCCAGATGCAAACATTGTTACCAATCCTCATAATATTGTCTCACCGTTTACCTGGCAATCTCATTAATCCTTATCACCGAGTAGCTTTTGGACGAAAGCTATCGCTGACAAAAACAGACTGACTTTACTTTATTTTGTATTATTATTTACTCACTAGGAGTTATCACACTGGTCATCGTCAGTGATCGCCCACTGCCAACAACCTGTGGTATTCCCTGGAGTCTGAGTGACAACAAGTCTCCTCAGACTTCCAATATGCTCCACCTCTTTTCGTTCATCACCGCTGATGACCTTGCGGTATCGCAACAGCCACCTACTAACGATTTCCCGCTGTTAAGGGCCATTGGTCCCCTCCGGGGCCCCGAGTGGCAACACGCCTCCCCAAGGTCCCAGAGCTGTCCGCGCTATTCCAGTGGAGGTCTGATTATTATTTACTCACTAGGAGTTATCACACTGGTCATCGTCAGTGGTCACCCACTGCCGACAACCTGTGGTATTCCCTGGAGTCTGAGTGACAACAAGTCTCCTCAGGCCTCCAGTATGCTCCACCTCTTTTCGTTCATCACCGCTGATGACCTTGCGGTAATCGCAACAGCCACCTACCAACGATTTCCCGCTGATAAGGGCCATTGGTCCCCTCTGGGGCCCGAGTGGCAACAAGCCTTTCCAAGGTCCCAGAGCTGTCCGCGCTCTTCCAGTGGAGGTCTGGTTTTGCGCTTTCCCTCCTCGACCCTCTGTCCATAATTTTCGTGGCGTCAGCCTATGCTTGCGCCTCTCTCGTTCGGTTGTATTTTCCCCGGTTCTGTTGTTTTGTGCTTCCATGTGTTTGTTCTCCATTCGTTGCTTATGTGGGTTGGTTTCCGCATTCGAGGACATTTCTCAGGATTGCAGCTGTTTTGATCATTACTGTCCTTTGTATGGTCTCAGTTATCCCTTTGATTCCTATTTCTCCTAGTCTTTTCTCCATGTTTTTGGGGACTGTTCCTAGTGCTCCTATGATTATTGGTGTTATACTGACTTTCTTCATGTTCCATATTCCTTTCAATTCTCTGGCAAGTTCAGTATATTCGCTTCTCTTTTCCGTCTCTTTGATCTTCACTCTATGGTCTGCTGGAACGGCAAAGTCCACGATTTTGCAGGATTTTTCTTTCTTGTTGATTATTATCATATCCGGTCTCCTTGCTGTTATGGGGTTGTCTGTTTGTACATTCATATCCCATATGATTTTGTGTTTTTCGTTTTCTAGTACAGTTTCTGGTTTGTGTTTGTACCGTTTTCTTTCTCAGTTGTTTGCACATTTCACGGTGTACTTCTTTCCCCATGCTGTCATGTCTGTTCTTGTATTCCCTTTGTGCTAGCTTGCTGCATTCACTTATATGATTTATCGTTTCGTCTCTTTGTCCACACAATCTGCATTTGCTGTTTTCCTGGGTTTTATCTATCTTTGCTTTAATAAAGTTTGTCCTAATCGCATTGTTCTGTGCGGCCGTCAGCAGAGATTCGGTTTCTCTGTTCAGGTTTCCTTTTCTTAGCCATGCCCAGCTGTTTTCATTGGCTTCATCGCTTGTGAGTCTTATAAAGCGTCCATGTAGTTGTTTTTCTTCCCACTTTTCCTTTCTTGTCTTTTTGTTTCTGGGTTCAGTGCTTCCGGGGTTGTTTGTTGGGCTGGTGTCTCTTGCTGTGGTGATCAGTCTTTCCGTGTTCTGGGTTACATATTTCTCCAGCTCTTTTTTGGTGTCTTCCACACAGTCTTCTATACTTACCAGTCCTCTACCTCCTTCATTTCTTTTCACGTAGAGTCTGTCCGTGTCGTCTTTTGGGTGCAGTGCATTGTGCATAGTCATTAGTTTTCTAGTTCTTTGGTCAAGGTGCCTGAGTTCTTCTTTGGTCCAGCCTATGAATGGTCCAGAGTATCTTATTAGTGATACAGCCCATGTGTTTATCCCTTTTACTAGATTTCTGCTATATAGTTTAGTTTCTAAGAGTTTCCTTGTTCTTCGTAGATATTCTTTTCCAATCTTCTCTTTCATTTCTGTATATTTGATTGTGTCTGCTTCCAGAACTCCCAGGTATTTGTAACTATCTTGTTCTCCTAGCGCCCTCATCTCCTCTTGGTTGGGGAGTTCTATACATTCTGTCTTTTCCAGTTTTCCTCTTTTGATCTCTAGCAGTACACATTTTTCTATTCCAAACTCCATTTGGATATCCTGGCTGAATATCCTGGTTGTGTTTATCAGCTTTTCCAGTTCTGTTTTGTTTTTTGCAAACAGTTTAAGGTCATCCATGTACATCAGGTGGTTTATTCTTTGTTCTGTATTATTATTATTATTATTATTATTATTATTATTATTATTATTATTATTATTATTATTATTATTATAGTTCAATTCAGCAAAGAAAAGGCACATTGCCACTGACACATAAGGAGCTACTGTGATTTAGGGACCAGATTTATAGTGGGGAGTTGTGCAGCGAGATGTTTGTTCATATTACATTTAAATTTCTGCATGTGGGTACGGTTGGGGAAACAGGGGAGCAGGGAGGGAATTCCAAACGCAAGCAGTTAAAGGAAATAACTTATTAGAATAGGAAGCTTTCCGAAATCTGGGGACCTCTACTGTGAAGGGGTGTTTTTTTTCTGATTGTCGGGTCAGTCGGGAGTATTTACATTGAGGGGGCACAAGTGCAGCAAGTTCTTCGGAGCACATTCTATGAAAGTACATGTAAAAAAACAAGCACAGAGACGCAACATTGCGGCGATGGAACAGGGGCTGGAGCTTGGTAAACAGTGAAGGACCTATTAGAATAGAGGTTCTCTTTTGAATCCTGTCTAAGAGGGAGTGACTAGTGGTTGGTGCACCAGCCTAGGTGTGATATAATACTCCATGCATAATGAATAAACAGAAACACGAAATCTGGGTGTAAACAACATTAAAAAATAGGGGATCAAATATCGAAAATAAATGAACCAAAATAAAGCAAGTTATCAATTAAATTCTGGGACTTTCTCGGGAAATTTACGCCCCGCAGAAAATAGATAATAAATTACAAGATATTAGAACATACAGCCATCGTTTAAATTAGTGATCCTACATTTTTTAATACAGAAAGATATTTTCTACATTTTATACATATTGTTTAGTAAATAAAATTACTTGCGATTTTATTCGTGTTTATATCTAACTCTATAGTCTTGTATAGTGAGCATTTCTGAGAACCGACGAAATCAACCCCTCGTAGTCTTTTCTCGATTCTTCTAAGTTGTCTGAGTAATTTGGTAACATATTATGGTCGGTTATTCGACCCTTAACCGCGAGAAAACATCTTTGACCGGCGTTCTGTCCGCAGTCCTGTTCTGTCGACACGTCGCAAATTGTTATGTAGAGGTTTTTTTTACCTCTCTCACTTGTTATTCTCTTTCTTTATGGTGGCTGTAATAATGGGAGGAATTAAAAAAAAACAACAACGACAAATAATGTTATACTTTTCTTCTGGAGTTTCGTTTACTTGTTTCGGCAATCTAAAGAAATTTACATTGAGATGAGCTAGAATTTCCTGACCCACACCCGTTAGGCTAGTGGACCGCGAAAAAGACGTCTGATCACTTTGACGTCGTAACCTAAAAAGGTCGAATCAATCTCACTTTTCTACTACGTACTTTCTCCCATGACGTCATATCCTGCAACGTAGTCATAATTAAAACCTGTTAACTTCTAATCAAATATTCCACTACTCTAACCGCATGCGAAAAAAATACCATTTTAAACATTTTTACACATCTGCCTCTAATATTGCTACAACTTTACTATGGTAGCACTTATTTTAGTATAATCTAAGCAACCATGCGCCCCTCTGATCAGACGTGCGCAGAATTACACGTGTCTTCTGTTCATCATTACTCATCTAGAATCAGCGGTTTTCTCCGTGTCACTTACATCATTTTATACAACTCGATAGTCGCCCAGTCTAGTCTGGCAAAACACAATTTAGTATATTACAACTGAGTAGGTTTAGTTTGTTTATTTTTACAGCATATCAGCCCTTTTGTGTCATTTTATTCCGAAACGCAACGATTAATATTAAACAAAAATCAATATTTAGCTGAAGGGTGATTTGTGGGTTAATACCTTTTCAGATATATTAGTGCGTAATCGAAAGCAATGGGATACTCGATTAAAAAAAAAAGACTCTGGGAAGCAGCAACAGCAACGGATGATGTTTTTAAGAATAAACTCTTGATTGGAAGAAAGTTCAATTCAGTAGTTTCTTTCGACCAACCACAGATGCAAGATTATTCACTCCCGAATATTCGCTGATACTATAAAAACCCAAACACACAGCTTTCTTCATCTCTTCAGGTATCTTTTTCAGACTCAAAACATGCGCGTAGGTCGCAATTAAGCATAGGCCTACACACACGTAACAAGAATGACTAAACACAGCGACCGCATATACACGCACCGTATCAAAGTCACGTACACACAAGTTGATTTACAAACACACACACTCTCACTGACGAAGCAGAGGCAACATAAGATACATACATATCTACCATACATATCCCAGTTATACACACTGATGCATGCAAACGCAACTCAGCCATCCGAAATGAACACGTCTACGCAAATTCTAATTACAGACCAAATGACTCTTTCTTCACCTAGAACGTTCTTGGGGCACTCTGAGCTCTAATTCATTAAGAATTTTTTTAATTTTTCGTTGTCTTAACAAATTGTCAATAACAATTAATTATTTTGCATGTCATTCTTTTTAAAAAAATATTTTCTTATCCTCAACATGCCCATTAATGACATCAGAATATATAAATAAATTAATAAATAAATGAATCAGATCGGATTTGAATTCCGCATAACCGATCCCATATTCCGCGACGGTATCCATAAGAGAAATCACGAAACCCCTCCTCATAATAAGTATTTATTAATATACAACGAATGTCCCAACGCATCGTAGCCTCATATGACACTCGTACTTTTTGACCAACTTTGAAATCGTCATTTCCAGTCTAAATGTCAAAAATAGCAAAAAATAAAGCGTCCATTGTTTCCCTTCGGTCATTTCATATTTGTCATCGGAAATTCTTTCGTTGGATCTGAATAAGAATTTTGAGAATGGAACAATAGGAAATTCTATTTGACTAAACATTCTTTCTCATTTGATTTTGCATTTTTAGACTTGAACCACGACCTTATGAGTCAATTAATGCGTGACCTCACACAGGTACGTCTTATACGTATTATATATATGCTTTGTGTTCCAAACGGGTGAGAATGACCTCTTGATTCTTTTCTAGAAAATATATGCATATTCATGATGAAGGAGACGACGACGATGGTAGCATCAACATTATATTATTGATTTGAATGGATATTCATTTCCTTTACCAAGAGTAACTTCTTGCTTGACATTCCCCACAGACCTTTCATTACTTCTACTTAGTCTTCTGGTAGCAACAGAAATCCAATTTAAAAATCTGATCTATGTCACCTGAACCAATTAACTATTCAGCTCTCATACGGAGCATTATTTATATATTCAGGGTGGGCAAAAATAAGGGTCCTATTTTTAAAAATTCATAACTTTTTTATTTATTGATTTTTAAAAAAATTTTTTTAGAATAAGTAAAGGACCCCTTCCGAAGCAAGCATGAGCCGTATTAGCCCTAAGGAACGTACCCTCATTTAGAAAACATTATTTTTGCTTAAAAAACTCAAAACAGTGTAAAAAACAATACTTTAGTTTTTGTAAGTTTTAAGAAGTGTTTTTCGGCTAAAATTTGTTTTGTTTATTTCAAAAAATCTCGGAAGGGTCAGTCTACACACACATAAAGTTTGGTGAGTTTAACTTTTATTTTGTGGAAGTTATTCAAATTCAAGTTATTCAAATTTAAAGATAGGACCCTTATTTTGGCCCACCCTGTATATATATATATATATATATATATATATATATATATATATGTATATGTAAGAGAGAGAGAGAGAGAGAGAGAGAGAGAGAGAGGGAGAGCAGAAGTTGCAGAATCGAGAGAGGTAGACACTGTATAGAATAAGAGCGTGGAGGAGTAAAAACAACACTCGGCGAGAGCGACTGAAAGTAATAGGTAGAAGGTTATTGGTCAGTTAATGAGTTAATTGCAAATTACGACTAATGAGAACAATTAAAATAAGAGTTTTAAAAAATATTACTAAATCCCAAAACTGAGGAATATTTTAGTATGTATTTTGTGTGATTAAAATATATAGGGAAACAAACGTTGATTAACTTAGCTTTATATAATAAATCTCCATCTATATAAAGTTAAGTATGTGTTAATAAATTTTTATGCACAAGATTTACTTCTAAACTAATTAACCAATCATTATTAATTTTGGAACACAGCTTCTTGGTGTAAAGGTGGGTAATGTGGGTTATATTTAATTTTGTTTGATGCAAAGTAGGCAAAGAGGGGGTGGAAGCTTTTTCTGAAAATTCAGATAGCTCAGAGTTGCGTGAAATATTAGACATCAATTAATAAATATTCCTTAATTTACAGTATCTTTGGAGTAATAAACTAATTAACAGATCATTATGATTTTTTTTAGCACAGCTGCTGGGTGTAAAGGTGGGCAATGTCAGTTATATTTAATTCAATTTTGTTTTATGCGAAGGAGACAAAGAGGCGGACGAAGCGCTTCCTGAAAATTCAGATACCTCCGAGCTATGTGAAATTTTAACAATATGTATTAGACATCAATTAATAAATATTCTCCAATTTTCAGTGTCTTTAGAGTATTCTAAAGAACTTTTTTAGAGTAAAAAAACAAGTAATGGATTTTGTTCAAAATTGAAATAAGTATTCTAGACATAAGATTTAGTAGCATTATATCTTCGTAAGGAGATATAAAAGTGGTGCAAAACTATTCTATTCAGGGAATTAATTTCACCTGTCTTGGGACGAGTATTCTGCTAATATATATATATATATATATATATATATATATATATATATATATATATATATATATATATATATGCGATCTAAAACGCTGGAGAAAGAAGAGAATATTTTAAAAGACGACGAAGAAACACGCAGAGAACGTTTTTCGTATTGTTTCAAGAAATAAAGCTAATAGCTACATTGGTTTGACAACTATTACCTTATCCCGCCGCCTAACCATGCATCTTGTAGACTCTAGCTCAATTTACCAACATCTACAAAAACATAACTGTCCTCCCTCTGATTTAAGACAAATTCTGGTTAATAACACTAAAATAACACATGTGTTTGTAGGTAAAAATAAAAAAAATATTTTAAATAAATTATTGTTATAGCTCTTTTTTTCTACAAAGTTAAATGAGTTAATAATAAGCTATCAATCTTAGTGTAATGCAATGTTCCGGCTCGCAGTAGAACACTGTTATGATTAGCTTAATGTGTATGACTGCCGACTAGACATTATATAGAGTTTAATTTTCTTTTTTCCCATGTTTAGTGATGATGGCCGAGGGGTTGAATACCATGCTGCAAATCAATAGTATTTTGTAACAGGGTTCTAATCGTTCGACCAAAAGTAACTATCACCTCTTACACAAAAGCATGAAACACATTGATCTGTAGGTAAAAATAAAGAATACTTTAAATAAAATATTATATATATATATTTGTGAGTTCTTATAACAAATATATATTTAAGTATATACTCCCTATAATATCACAGATTGTTTCAAATTGCAAGGTTAATGAGTTGTTACAAGTTTCAAAGCATATATACTTTTTAGTTGGATTCCAAAAAGAAAAAATCAGTCCAAAACCATAATTTTTATTTATTTTATTTTTTTCAATTTCCATCAAAATGTATATATATTTTTTTTCAAAGTTTATACTTTTTTCATAATTTACTCGCGTTTCACAGCTCAGTTAAGAGAAAGATATAGTCTTAAGTCTAACATCGTTAATCCTAAGAGTAGTAGCTCATTTAGTGGCAATAGGAAAACATATTATTTTGGGAATATATATATCAGATAGTAATAATAAAAATGCATGGTCTCTGAAACGATCGTACACAATTCTGTTGTTTGTTGATTTTTTGGAACATAAATTGATCATGTAAAGGTGTTTGCATGTTGCAGCGAGTTATCAACTGCTTCGCGCACGCATGCAGAGAGTTTGGCATGACCATCAGCCTAAAAAGATTAACATCTTCGTCCAAGATGTAAGCAGTACCGCAAACATCACGATTGGCGACTACACATACCTCGGCTCCACCATCTCCATCCATCTCTTCCCGAATGCAGAACTCGAGAAATGTATGAGCAAGGCGACAACAGTCATGGCTCGCTTGACGAAGAGAATCTAGAATAACAATAAGATGCTGACCACCAATACCAAGATGAAGGTGTACCAGGCCTGCGTGCTCAGCACGCTGCTCTATGGCAGTGGATCTCTTGCCCTCTACTCCCGCCAAAAGAACAGACTCAACACCTTCCACTAACGCAACCTCAGAGGAATCCTAGGAACAATCTGGCAGAACCACATCTCAAACAACAGCGCCCTTGATTTGGCGGACATCCCGAACACATTCGCTCTGCTTACCCAACGATGACTCTGGTTGTTTGGCCATGCCAGGCGAATGGACGATGGAAGGACCCCAAAGGATATTCTTTATGGCGAGCTCGAAACCGGCACCAGACCAGCAGGAAGACCCCTGTCCTACGCTACAAGGATGTCTGCAAGCGAGACATGACGGCAGGTGGCATCGACCAAATAGGCTGTTGATCGATAACATCGACACGCCAGTGTCGCAGATTATGTACATGTCTGTACAAATAAAAATAATCATATATATAAAAGCTCTATTTGATATTGAGCACTTTTATAAGCCCGGTTGAAATTCTTTGGATTTTAATCCTGTGGATGTTAAATTTATCTGGATTAATTTATATATATATATATATATATATATATATATATATATATATATATATATATATATATATATATATATAAATTAATTGAGAGAAAGAGAGAGAGAGAGAGAGAGAGAGAGAGAGAGACACACACAAATCATGCCCATATTATGTCGGAAGCAATGCTGGAAAAAGTATATCAGCTTTGTAGGTGTGTCTTGTGTGGTTTCTGACCTTCGAACTGGACATACACATAGACAACTGCTATAAAAGATTTACTAATCATATAGTTATAATCATGTGAAACGACTTATATTAACGAGACTTGTGTCTAACTCTTTCCTCGTAACGTGGCACGTAAATAGGGACTTGTATTAACAACTGATCCGAGGGAGATACGTGGGTATTCCGTGTGCGATTTATTTTATCAATAACAACAATTGTAACATGAATAAAAAACTATAAAGCAAGCTTGATCAACAAATAACAAGCATTTATTTTGCGACAAATATAATATATATATATATATATATATATATATATATATATATATATATATATATATATAATGGAAATCGCGCCAGACAAGGCATTAAGCCACTTGATGTAAAGAGGTAACAAGAACGAAAAATGATTATCGCAAAGACAGGATATTGCTATTTTAAAGAATTTAATAATAATAAATGAGGCTAAAAGCCTTTGAAAAAAGTTTAAAAAATCTGTTCTGATTGTTTTTTTATTAATAAATATCGCCTTTAAACATGCTTTCAAGGCTTTACGCCTCATTTATTATTATTAAATTCTTAAAAAGATGTTAAAAAATATGAACTCTCCCAATTTAATACAGATATGGGTGCATGCGCGTCATCTATTTTTTTTTTTTAAAGTGACAACTCCGTTAATAACAACACCATGTCGATTTTCCTTCTGACGAATAACTACCAACAGCAACAGAATTGTTACAATCTCATGCTCTGATGAAGCTAGGTATACTAGTAAAAATGAAAAAAAAATCTGTTCTGATTTTATTTTTATTAATAAATATCGCATCTATATATGCTTTCAAGACTTTTAGCCTCATTTATTATATATATATATATATATATATATATATATATATATATATTCACTTTATTTTTTTTATTTTCCTTATCTTTCTGTTTTTGATGAAGATAGGGCATCCTACCGGATGCCAGACATTCACCGGCTCTTTCAGACACTCCAGCCTAGAGATCTTTTTAAGATTCTAACCGTCCCTTTAAGTGCAGTTGTTTGTATTTCTCTTGCACTCTGTTCACCGGGTATACTCGTCAGATAGCTTTTTTAATTCTTTTTCATTAGTCCTGTTGCTCCTATAATTACTGGTATGATGGAGATTTTCCTAAGATTCCAGTTTATTTTCATGTTGTACATAAGACCTTGGTATTGTGTAATCTTTTCCCTTTCTGCTCTGTTCAATCCTGCATCATTAGGGACACTGACTTCAACTAGGGTTGCTACTTTCTCTCTTTTGTCCCATATTACGATGTCAGGTTTAACAGCTCCGTTTTCTAGATATGTAGCTGTAGGGATTGCATAGTCATACTGGATGGTATATGAATTATTTCCAACTATTCTTTCTGGTATATGCTCACAGGACTTGCTGCTACACTGGATGTGTGTCTGTGTGTGTGTTTGTGTGTATGTAATAGTATAATTTTTTATTTATACAAAAATGTTGGTTACACATTTGCGAACACGTGAAAATGCTGGAAACCAGCTGAGCTTCATCAGACTACGTTCTTAGTATGCAAACCAAATTCTTAAAATTATTGTCTAACTGGAGGTGCAACATGTCTGCAAATGTGTAGCCAAAATGCTTGTATAAATTATACTAAATAAATGTATAGCTCTACTTGTTATTGAGCATTTTTATATTAATACAGTAAGAATTCACTTGATCAACTCCTAAGAACAAATCCTTTAAGTTTAAACACATACCTTAAGGTCATTAGCTGAATTTACAGCCGATAAAAATGTGATATCTACCATTCTGTGAAAGGCGATACATTTAATGTTATGTCATATATCATTTCTGTATGGTTCAGGTCTCCTTGATCTGACTCGTTTCTCATGGATAAAATCATACACTGAATTTACAGCCGATGAATATGTTGTTCACCTTCTTTTGTAAAAGGGATAATGTTTTGGGTGCATGTCTATAACTCCCCCGCCATAGAAAAATCATTATGGTGTACGTACCCGTGACGGAAAGAAAATGTCGTACACCAAAAATCACGTAAATTGATCAAGTAGTTTTTTTATGAAGAACATTATTTTAAAACGATTAATGGGAAATCGTAAGCATTACGATTATGTACAAGGCTGATTCTAAACTCTATTTCTGAAGAGTTCGCGAAAGTTTGAATTTTTGAGTTATCTTCCTTGTCCTGCAAACAATTTCTAACACGGCGTCGTTTAGCCATAAAAGTTGATTTTCTTTTGTAATAAAAATACTTGATAAATTTAAGCGATTTTTGGTGTACGACATATGCTTTGCGTCACAGGTTCGTACATCATAAAGATTATTCTTAGTTTATTTATTTTTCCATGGCGGGGGGGGGGGGAGATTTATGGACTTGCACCTACTGTTGTTGTTCAACCCTTGTTGGTGAAAGAGGATAATATTTTGGTTCACTTTGATGATCTGCATTCCTGAGTATATGCTGTCGTTATGTTCATCACCGTTTCTTGATGCGTGTGGCACGAGCTTCTTGCCTTCAGCCATGGGCCGAGACACCTCTTTTTTAGGGACCTTCTCACATGCGTCGCGTCATTAAGAAAAAAACAAAAACAAGCGCCGTCTGTCGTTTTCTTCCCGCGTTTTCGTTTGCATATACTCAAGGCGCTTCTTTTCGGCATAGCAACCAAGTTTCCGTCATTTTATTGGTTAGCCCATCTCTCGCTTCTCAAAAATGCGTGAGCTGACTTTTTGGGACGCCACCTTTCTGTCGACCCCCTTGTATTTAAACTGTCTATTTACACTTGAGATATATTTTAATCTTGACATAGGGAAACATGTGCTAACAAGTCTCCTATTATATTTTTTACGTTTATGGAAAAAGCTATGTGAATCTAACAATAATATATTGGTTTCAACTACGTCCGCACTCAATGCAAATGTTACTTTTGTTTATTAGCATAATTTACAAGTGTGCATTATCTATTTAAGAAATTAGCTATTTGTAGGCAACTCTGTACGAAATGTACTAACAAATACTAAGAATAGTCAATTTAGTATGAGTCTTGCACTTCTGGTAACTAACCAATTTAAGTAAGTTGAGTTTACAAAGAAAAGAATGAAAGAATAAAAATAGAAGGAAGAGAAGAAGGAAAAATGAAAGGAAAAATTGAAAGGTTAAAAGAAAGAAAAATTAAAAGATAGAAAGTAAAACGAATAAAAGAAAGAAAGTAAACGAAGGAAAGAAAGAAAAAGTATGACAAAGAATTAATGAGAAATAATGAAAGAAAGAAAGAAAGAAAGAAAAGAAACGAAAATGAGCGAAAAGGGTAATGGAAATAAATCAAGAACGAAAAGTGAAAAAAATAATAATAAATAAACGAAAAAAAGAGTAGGAAAAAGAAGTCCTGAGATTCTAATGGATGACTCTGCTCTTGAGGAGAAATCGACTCTGAAACTTCTTGGTCTTTCTATCTCATCAAATCTTTCTTGGAGTTCATACATTAGATCCATTGCTCTTTCTGCTTCTCGTAAAGTCGGTTCTCTCTATCGCTCCAAACATTTTCTCAAACCTGAGGCTATGCTCTATGTCTATAAATCTACTATCAGACAATGTATGGAGTACTGTTGTCATATTTGGACTGGTGAATCTCTGTCTCATTTGAGGGTTCTTGATAAGATGCAGAAACGTATCTGTAATTTGATTAGCCTCATCGTTTCTTCTTCTCTGCACCCTCTTTCTTACAAACGTGATGTTGTTAGTCTCAGTCTTTTCTATAAATATAATTATGGCATGTGTTTTTCAGAATTCTGTGATATATTGTCTGCGTTTTTATGTTCCTGCTAGTTTGACTCGTTGGTCTAGTGGTCTCCATCATCTCTGTTTTGATACCTCATCGTAATACAGCTTCCTATTCCAGTAGCCCATTTCCAAGAACTGCAGGTTTGTGGAACTCTCTTCCTGCTGACTGTTTTCCTTTTTTTTCAAGACTAAGGCCAATAGGTACCTCTTGTCTTTGCGATAATCATATTTGTTTATGTTAGTTCTTTACATCAAGTGGCTTCATGCCTTGTCTGGAGCGATTTCCATTAAAAAAGAAGTAAATAATGAAGAAAGTAAGAAAGTATATGAACGACAAAATAAATGAAAAACAACAAAAAAGAAATGAAATAATAAAAATATAAAGGAAAGAGAGGAAAGGAGAGAATGAAAGAAAGGGGAATGAAAAGGAAAAGAAAGATCAAAGCAGAAAAGAAAGAATGAAGAAAAAAGAGAGAGAGAGAAAAAAACAAAGAAAAGAGGGAGAAAAAATAATAAAAAAGAAATATAAATACAAGAAAAAGAAAGAAAAGCAGAGAAAAAAGAAAGAAATATAATATAAAGAAAATAATAAAGAAAAAAAAACATACGAAAAAAAAGAAAAAAAATCTTTTTGTTATTCGCTGTTTCATGTTTCCCGTTAAAAGTTGTCATGGTTTTTTTTCTTTTTTGAAGATTGTGAGTTTTTGGCGAACCAACTTTTAGCCACGTGACCGACAGCCTCGCTCCCACACCGTGCTTATATATAAAAAAAGGAGGGGGCTCCTAGGCTTGCGGACGGGTTTCACTGGTGAATGTGGTAAAATTATACACCCTCTTTTATTGGGAGAGAGAGGGCGTCCCCATACCCACATTCTCTGTGAAATAATAATAATAAAAATAAAAAAACGGTGAAAAATAAATAAATAATTATACCTAACGCTTGTCATTTTCTTTTAAAAAAATTGAAACTTTTTGTACTTTTTTTCTTGGCGTTTGTGAGCGTGTGACGTTCCTCTTTCTAATTTCAGCATCCCCTTTTCTCTTTCTCTCTCTCCCTCTGCCCCCCCCCCACTCCTTTCTGTGTGTCTATCTCCATGTTTTAATTTCCTTCTTTCTGTATTTCTTTATCTTTGTTAATTTTATTATTTTCACCGCCTTTCCATAGAGAGAACTAGAGTGTTCTGAAAGTCACTGTGCACTTTCCTAATATTTTTTCTTTTATATTTCAGATTTCGAACCCAATATATAACGTTAGTGATTCGAACAAGCACTCTTCAGGGTGTGTTACAGAGCACTCACACCTATATGTAACAGATGAGGTCACTTTCAACATAATTTATAACTGTCATTCATATTTACATCCTGTATTCTATATTCAAACACGTATGTTTATAAATATGTAAGTGCACAGTGACTTTCCGAACACCCTATATATATATATATATATATATATATATATATATATACACACACATACACACATATATATATACACACATATATATATGTGTATATATATATATATATATATATATATATATATATATATATATATATATATATATATATATATATATATATAAAAGTATAAATTTTTATTTATACAAACATCATTGGTTACATATGTGCATACATGTTTCGGTTGCACTTTTCCAAGAAAGTCAACCTCCTCAGACCAAGAATTTTTCAGGAATGGATGGATTTGACGAATTTTCTATCCTAAATAACTCTTTTTAGAATCTAGCATTTTCTATTTTTTATGAATTAATATCGGATTACCTATTTCACTAGTTGACCTTTTTTGCCAGTGGTTGTCCATTTTTTATTACCCTTTATGGCGTCCCCATTGTCTTTTCCTGTCCTCATTTTATTGCTCTCTGCTTTCTGGCCTGCCCAGCTTTACAGACTCACTCAAGCATAAATATCTTATCTATATATCAAGAATCACACATATATAAACAAACTCTAATACATACCCAAACACACCTAAATAAACAAACAGATTAATAAACGGACATTGATATACATACACATCTAAACATGGACACATACACAGATCCACTATCAATCAAGCATATATTCAGAATACATACGTGCTTATAAATATATTCTAGATGTATATTCAATAAAAAATAAAGAAATAAGAATATTCTAGATATATATTCAATACATCCATCCATACGTCTATACAGACTCAACATATACAGCTATATGCACCTATACACGTATATCTATACACACACACATATATATATATATACATATACATACAGATACATGTATACACACGCACACACACATATACATGCACATACATACAGACACACACATATACACATACACACATATATAGGATGAAACGCATACGTATGTAGATAAAACTATATATATATATATATATATATATATATATATATATATATATATATATATATATATATAATAATCCAGGTAAAACATCCACAGGGTAGTAATCCAAAGAATTTCAACCGGGTTTATAAAAAGAGCTCAATATCAAATAGAGCTTTTATATATAATTATTTTTATTTATACAGACATGTACAAAATCTACGACACTGACATGTCGATGTTATCGATCAACAGCTATTATAAACTGAGATTTCATTAGGCAGAGTTAGAATCCGATCTTAATCTTAGATCATATTTAGAAAAAATGAAATGGAGAAAAAAGAAACGAAATTTAAAATTTAAATTTGGAAAGTCACGTGGTTTCTTAACGGTCCCAACCACGTGACTTTCCAAATTTAAATTTTAAATTTCTTTTCTTTTTTCCCCATTTCATTCTTTCCAAATATGATCTAAGGTTAAGATCGGATTCTAACTCTGCCTGATGATATCTCAGTTTATAATAGCTGTTGATCGATAACATCGACATGCCAGTGTCGCAGATTTCGTACATGTCTGTGTAGATAAAAATAATCATATATATATATATATATATATATATATATATATATATATATATATATATATATATATATTGGCCTTTTGGTTAAGATCAAAGTGTAGTATCTGTTCCGATGGATACTGCACTCCATAGACTGGTATTGTCTTGGCCTTCGGGGCTTGATTTACGCCGGTGTATGGGTCTGTCCTGTGCAGTTCTAGGAGGTCCACCCTCCCAGGCTTCGCCTCCCCTCTTTGGGGAGGAGTAAGTTTATTGCTTACTGCCTGAGGCGCCCCTACCGGGGAATGCCGACGGGGCTGCCCAAGCAATTTTTAAATCCCACTTTCCCGACCCGACCTTGGGTCATATCTTACTTGTGGGAGTAAGATAAAAACTGGCCTTGTGCCTAACTCCTGGAGAGGAGTATATCAATACTCAGTTTTGCACCCCTCTGCGTTTCTCTCCATCTTTTAATTTCTTGTTTCTCTTTTTCTTTTAGCACACTTCCTTCTTTTTGATTTTTACCTCCCTTCCGCAAAGCAAACTAAAGTCTGCTAAAAGACCCCCCCACCCTTTCACCTCTTTCTCTCGTTTTTGTTGTTGTTGTGGACGCGGCGGTGGCGTTTCTCCTCCCCCCCCCTCTGTTTCGTCGCTTGTCTGTTCGCCCGCACCGGCGTCTCGGGAACACACACACATACAACACCCCCAAGGGCGTGTAACCACCGTGTGTGAATCGTGAATACCGCGTGGGGGCGCTGACAGCGTGCGGCGAATGCGGGAATGAGCCGATCAGTCACGTGGACACACCATCCCCCATCCTTGCCCCTTCTCAACCACTTCTTTCTTTTCGCTCCCTTTTTGTTGTTGTCATATTTTGCTGCCCTCGCAAGATGGAGCGGACATGTCTGATTATTCAAATGTTTGACAAAAGAAAAAAAAAAAACTAGGCGTGATGAGTGTTTGAAAATTAGACTTCCTTGAACGGAAACGAATGTGTATGGCCGGCAATTATGGTCTTGAAAAAATATAAGGTGTGCATTTTCTCTTTATTATACTTAACTAGCAAGGAAATCTGATCTTGCCCGGGACCATTAACTTTCAATCTAGAAAGTTTGGAACAACTTCTCTGCATATTTCGTACACAAACACCTAAAACTGATCCAATGCCGCATCAAAGACAGTCTGTAAAGAAAATTAAGTTGAGGGGATTTTAGGACGTAACTTCTGGCGGTAAGTTTGGCAGTTTTCGTGTTAACACTGGTGAACTTGTAAATAAAAATATCAACAACACGTAATTTATATCAAACGCATTAGAATGAAATTCTCTACTGAACTGTGTGGAAGTTTATTTTCAAACGGTAAAAGTACAGAATAGTTAACACTTGAGAACTCGTGAACAACAACAAAAATACAACACGTAATTTATATCAAACGCATTAGAATTAAATTGTCTACTGAACCCGGCTAGTTTTAACGCATAGAAACGATTTGTAAGTTGTTGTTTTTTTCAATGGTAAAAGTAGAGAATAGTTTACTCTGAAGAACTCGTAAACCAAAAAAAATGGCGGAAACTGGCTAGTTTTAACGTGTGGAAACGATTTAAAAGATTTTTTTAAACGGGTTCGGTAGAGAATTTATTTCTAATGCGTTTGAAATAAATTATCTGTTGTTGTTTTTTGGTTTACAAGTTTTTATATCATAAAGAAGAAAAGAAAAAAGAGAAGATAAAAAAGGTTTACAAATTAGATGTGATTTGTGGGATTTATCTGAAGCAGTGTTTGGCTAACAGTTTCGTTAGAGTTCTCTGTTCACGTTACAAGAACTGTTGGGACTCAATATTTTCAGTTTGGTTTAAAGTTCTTGTTTAAACGAGTTGTTCACACGTAACTTGAATAACAGTTCATAAATTCATAGTTTAACTGCTTCTTAGACAGTATTCGCTTGTTTTTAGTTGATGGCGTCAAGACGTAGTGAGTGACCACGCGAGCCGATACGTGTGGACATTTCCAAGTTCTTCCCGACAGTGCCCGTTTCTTAGCTACTGATGTCCCCAAAAAGGGGAGCGGAAAGCTTCGGATTAGAGTAGAGACGTTAAATTTTAAACATCGAGTGATGTATGTTGGAGTAAGCTTTTCTTACGTGATGATTCATCGCCGAGAATAACCTTCATCAACTTTTATTTATTTATTTAGTCCATTTGTCACCCTGACATCTTATATATATATATATATATATATATATATATATATATATATATATATATATATATATATATATATATATATATATATATATGAAAGAAGAAGGATAAGCATGTACTAATGACAAATTTATTTAAACTTCGATTGTTCAATGCAAGGTGTACTCGGTAAAAACATGTTTATTATTCTTTCCTTAAGCCAAAGCTTTTCAAAGATTAAAATCTTATCATCAGAGGAATTATTTAGATAGATAAGTTGGCAGTGGAAAAGCCAAAATTCAGAATTTGAAAAAATATTAAGTAATGGAGAGTGAGAGTGTGCGTGTAAAAAAGATATGGGGTCTGTTCACCTTGCATTGAACAATCGAAGTTAAAATAAATTTGTCATAAATTTGTCATTCGTACATGTTTACCCCTCTTCTTTCATCTATCTTTATAATTGCTCTATTTCGTATATTGAGCTTATACCATTTAACTATAGGTTCTATCTACTAAAAGTATACTTATAGTTTCATATTTTATATATATATATATATATATATATATATATATATATATAAGTTAGTTTATAAGTCAATTACAGGCACAAGACTTGATGGGACTCAAGAAAAGCAGCACCCTACAAAGCGCATTTATTTCACACAACCACTAACTAGGCCAGAATTAGGTAGAAACCTATTGGAATTCAGCCGGAATACTAGCTGGAAATCGATCGCTTGCAACTGGGTCTTTGGCGAGAGAGAGAGAGAGAGAGAGAGTCACATGTTTTTTTAGACACGAAATGTTCGATGATATTTTGTCGCACCAAAGCTTTAGCTTCTGTTTTTTTGTTTGTTTTTCGCTCAGCATCTTATTTAAAATTTCTAACTTCACGAGTATAGTGAACCCCCACCCCCGCACACACACACACACACACACACACACACACACACACACACACACACATATATATATATATATATATATATATATATATATATAATGAGAGGTAGTTTGCTTGACGCATTGTGTGTAATACGTATATAGAAGAGTATTAGAAGGCTATCACAATGCAAGAAATGCATTGTGATAGCCTTCTAATACTCCTCTCTCTCTCACCCCTCTCTCTCTCACCCCCTCTCTCTCTCTCTCTCTCTCTCTCTCTCTATATATATATATATATATATATATATATATATATATATATATTATCGCAAGCATGAAGGGAAGACGAATTCTATCGTTCATGATTAAAAGTTAATCAAGAGAGAAAAAAATGCCAGCCGACCGGTTTCGCCCTCTCTTAACGGTCGGCTGGCATATATATTTTTTCTCTTGATTAACTTTTAATCATGAACGATAGAATTCGTCTTCCCTTCATGCTTGCGATAATAAAATGTTGTACTCCCCAAAAAATCATGATATATATATATATATATATATATATATATATATATATATATATATATATATATATATATATATATATATATATATATAAACAGATTCTTTGTACAGCAGAAACATAAGATTTACTTTAGTTTATTTAAGCATTTTATACTTTTTTAAGCTTCAAAATTTATTGTAGTAGCCTCTTACGATGCATTTTATAATACATTATCATAGTCACCCCGCGACACAACACTTTTATGACCCCGCCCTGTTACAACAGAAAAAGATGACTAGGCACAGCCGCAATAATCAATAGCACTTTTGCGTTTTCTCATACCAGACGTAGAATCAGTAAGATCGCGCGACGAAACGGCTGTTCATGGAGTTCTCTTTGGTTCACGTTTTTGTGATGTTTTCTCCTGATATTGTCAACCGCATTTCTAAGAACTGCTTGCACTGGATTAACATTGTTACGATGTTTTTCCCTGTCGGTTGCTTTTAATTTTGCATACAACATTCTACAGAAATTGTTTTTTTTTCGTTTGCTTGTAATGTAGTATTCGTAATTCTGCATGAAATGCTTTCCTGATCGTTTGTTTTAACTCAGTATTCGTCATAAAAGTAGAAACCTCTGTAATATTATGATGTTATGTCGTCGTAAAGTGTGTATAATATTATACACACCTGTCGATAATCAAATTTGTCTTTGCAGTCTCACCAATTCCACACAAACACATAGAATTATTTGCAACATCGTGGTGATGCGACAGCGGTTAGAGATTGGCAGACAGTGCGGAACCTATTAGGTTAGAGATTCTTTTTGACATCCTGCCCAGAAATTAGAGAACAGTGGTTGGTGCAGCAACCCAGATGTGGTAACAATACTCCATGGTGGCTTTATGAAGATATAATATACTGGTAGGTGTGAAAGTTTTTCTAGACTTGTAGAGGAAGCCTACCATTTTTGTAGCATAGTTTGCAGCATTTTCTCTGTACTTATTCCACTTAATGTTGCTTAAGAATATCAGGCCGAGGAGTTTAAACGTTGGACTCTCGGGAAATGCTTTTGACTAGGCTAAAAGTTCAGTTAGGCAAACTGAAAAACTTTCTAGAGAAAGATATCTAAGCAAATCAATTGTTGTATTGTTGAGTTCCTTACCAACGTCGTTAAGGCGGGATATTATTATAGTAGTTGCTAGCAACTACCTCTGTCTGGAGAGGGGGAGATCTTAGACAATTACTTACTAGACCTGCTTTAGCAAAAACCGTTAACCAAATAAAACACCTTTGGTTCGAGTAAATTCAAGTTCTGTGTTCTTACCAAAAAGGCCTTCGCATTGGAAAATTTGGGAATTATTTATTTAAGTCAACAGAACAAAATCGGGGTTAAAAACAACTATGCAACAAATAAATGTTACCAAAGGTAAGATAAGTTACTCTTTTACCTACCTGGATAAGTTTATTTGTGTTTTAACTTGTTTTTAAGCGTTTTTCACTTCCATGAAAAAAGGAGGTTTGAAGAGTTCACGTTATAATGAAAAAGAAATAAAATGGCACATGGGACCACATGATTCCTCAAGAATCGTCCAAAAATAGGAAATTAAACAAAATACAGCTAATAAAATATACAGTTCGGTTGAACATAAGTTTTCCGCCCGATTGGTGACAGTTATTAGCTGTATTTTTTGTGTAATTTCCTATTTATGGGCATTTTAGAGGCATTACGTTGGCTCCCGCGTCATTTTTATTATTTTCATTCCAACATGAATTCTACGAACCTCCTTTTTTACTGAAAGTAAAAAACGCTTTAAAATAAGTTAAAACACAAAAAAGACTTATCTAGGTATGTAGAAGACTAACTTATCCTGCCTTTGGTAACATTTATTTGTTGCATAGTTGTATTTTTTACTCTTTTTTTGTTCTGTTGACTTCAGTAAATAGTTCCCGTTGGATACAAGTGCACTTTTTGCCGATTTAGTGGTCACTGCGCCTTCTACTGTCAGGTGTATCTTGCACTGAAAGAACGTTTACCACCGTTTTGTGTATTCATTACACTGACCCAGCTCATATACCTGTGCATTTCCTGGGTGAAAATGGCCGTTCGTCCCTGTTAGGAGTGTAAGAGCTGCCAAAATGCAGATATTCTGTGTCTAGACTTGGAGAAGTTACAAGTGGATACAAATCCTTGTGTGCAGATAGATATGAATATCCTGTTACCAATTGTAGACATTTAATTGTCTTTTGTATTCTGGCAGCCAACGCGCTTATCTATCTGATGGAGTACTGGACATTTAGCAATGTCGTTTTGTTTGTATGAAGAAGAGAGATTTTGTCATCAATACTTGTTCTCGGTTCTACCAGAAGAAGTTTGAAAGAGCTTGAGTTGCTTGTTGAACTTCCGAACTTCAGTTCATTTTCAGCTGCACGAAAGTTTACACTTTCAATTTAATCTCGAGGATATTAGTACTACTGCTTGTTTCTTTGTTATGCGAGTTTGACTTCTGGATAGAGCTCACGAGGATCGTGCCTCAGAGTTGTCTGGTCTGCACGAAGTCTTCCTAATTAGTTGCAACTATTCGTTAACCTGCAGGATTGCAGGTGTTTACCCCGACACCGATAACAGCAAGGTTCAACGGTTGTATACGAAGTCGGGGAAGGTTTGAACAAGAACAAATAAAGGAATGAGGCAGAAGCAACTTTGTCACTTTCACTCCATTGAGTTGCTGTTCAGTGCCTGGTACCCCTTTGCTTGTCACATGCAGTGGTAGAGACGACTGGAGGACGACGAATCCTGATGTCGACTCCTTCTGGATTTTCACCAAAGCCCTGTTAACCCGGTAGCTCTGACACACTATCACGTTGTCACCGCCCCTACCACGCCGAGGCGCCGTTGATCTTTAGGAGTAGTGTTACTGCTTCTGTAAATATTCATTGCTTGTGGTAGCAAGTTGGCTGCTGATTGTTTTTTTTGTGTACGTGGCGATTGCATTTCTGTACATGGATCGATTGCAATAGAAGTATTGATACACATCGGATCGATTCATCTGCTTCGTTTCATTAACGTTCCCAGGATATGTTGTCATTTGGAGATGTGTCGGATTGTCTGTACCCCGTTTTTAGCAACCTCAATTATAGTCAGATTGATTCGAAATATTCTCTATATCCTGTGACGTAAGTTTAGTTTGTACTCGAACTGAAATAGTACGGCATAAACACGTTGACAGAGTTAAGCCTGGTCAGAACCAGATGCGTGACCATTTGGGAATACCAGGCGCTGTAAGTGTTAGGACAGCTACACCTCACCGCAAAAGGAAAAAAACTTGCTGAAACTTACCTCATCATCTTCCCTAACCTGGATATACATTTGACTGGGGACAGCTTTTGAATTTCATATTTCCTAGAACATTCCTCTTTCGGAGGAAGTCGGATCAATCCGCTCAGTGTGAATGGAAATAGCTCATTACGCAATTCGATCTTGTATAAAGATAATTGCTATTACGTAAACTTGCTCTCGGATGAGAATTACCTTCTGTTCCCGCCAACTATCAAATAACATCGAGTGTTCTGGTCGTATTGCTATCTGCTTAAGTATGAAGATTATTGTCCGGTTTTCTTGTACCAAAAAAAGCGGTGTATTATCGAAAAGATACAGATTAATCTATATCCCGCATAGACATGTCGTGAGAGACAGATGGCGATATGTCCACTAGGATGAGGCAAGTTTTTAATTGTTCTTTGTGAACAGGTGGCTGTCCATCACCGAAGTGTGTGTATTCGGGAATAACTTCTTGGCGGATATGCTAGATGTATTGTTGAAGTTATGGATCGTTATGTCCTTTTAGTTGACGTCCGTAAATCCTTTCTCCTTTCTAAGAATTCGGCTGGGAAATAATAGCGATAAAAACTGTCTTTTGTTTTTTGTTTTTTCGTAAAACTTTACGATATACTTGTAGGTTATGGGTTTAAACGCTCATATTTGGCTTTGTTGTCAACCCTTTTATCCTCAATTTTGTTACTGAATAGTATGTTTTATGTAGTTAGATTACAGTATTTAAAAAAATGTAAAATTGGTTTCGGAATGCTGCCTAAATACATACAATATATATATATATATAGAGAGAGAGAGAGAGATGCTCCGCTTTGCTGCTTAATAACTTTTACGTAGATTATCTTATAAAGATAAAGTTAGTAAGATTATTGAAATAAGACCTAAATAGCATTGCATCTGACAAGTCGATATTTGATTCTGAATAGTCATTTCTTTTTGTGATTTGTGGTACCATATTCTTCAGAAAACTAAAATGTAGTTCGAATTAATTCATTTCAGAATATTTTATATCCTGCCCGAAATGCCTGGGAAGGAAAACATTTTGTTATCAGCAGCTAATGTTAATTACAATGGCTGCCATCTTTGTTGTCAGCAGCAAATTTTATCTATTATTGCATTTACTAAAAACTATTTAAAATAATTTGCATTACACAATGAAGCAAACAAAAACACTTCTGTGACTTCTTATACAACAGGGCGCTGGCGAATGTGATATTCTACTATTTACTTTACAATATAGTGATTTCTGTTTGGACAATTCAGCATTTATTTAAAAAAATTTTTTTTTTTAACATAGTTCACCCCAAACAAGGCAGACCGCTACTGTAGACGTAATAGGCTACTGAGAATTAGGGTGTAAGTTTTGGGGGTCATCCTAAGTTGGGAGCTGTGCAGCGAGACGTCTGTTTACATTAGTTTTAAACTTCTGCATGTCGGTACAGTCAGGAAACAAGGAGCAGGGAAGGAGTTCCGGAGACCGGCAACACGAAGAAAGAAGCTATTAAAGTAGAAGTCCATCCGGCTCATAATCGAAATATCACAATAGGTATTAAACATTAATTCATAAATATTCTCCTAATTTCAGTTTTTTAAAGGGATTGTCAGGGGGCACAATATGTACACAACCTCGCATTTGAAGATTTAAATATTTCGGATTTGCATTAAATGTGATTAAAATATTGCTGCAATAAGCATTAGATGTGACTTTTATTCCTTCAGGTACTTTGATACTTTGATATTTTGATACTTTTCTTCAGGAAAAACGGCTACTCAGCCATCCGGCTCATAATCGAAATATCCGGAATTTCGATTCGTGTGATATGAGCGAAACGGTCCGTAAAAATGTATCGAAGTTTTGAATTGAGAAAATAAATAAAATAAATAAAATCTTGGTCACTGGAATTTAGCCTAATATTGTCTATTTATATATATGCTCTGTTGTTATATGTTAGCAATCATCGAGCTTTTACCTTGAAAAAGTTGGTCTATGAAAATATAGAAAGTATATGCACAAACATATTTTCCCACATCTATCTATCTATCTATCTATCTATCTATATATATATATATATATATATATATATATATATATATATATATATATATATATATTGTATGTATTTAGGCAGCATTCCGAAACCAATTTTACATTTTTTTAAATATTGTAATCTAACTACATTAAAACACAACAACCTAAAATTAATAACATCACAGTGGTAACATTTTAAAATGCTTAACGTAATGCGATTTTGTTTTGTGATGCCATTCTCTGTACGTTTCTTCGCCGACTTTTAAAAATCCTTTTCTTTCTCCAGTTCTTTTGTTCATTTACTTTTGACACCTGAAGATGATTTAACGAAAAATCGAAAACATTCGTGAAACTTATGGTACATTTATTAATTCTTTTGATTTTAATACAAAAACGACCATCAGAAAAATTGAAAAAAAATAACAGAATTCGTTTGTTTAATTATACCTTTTTTTTAGTTTTTCAATTTTTCTGATGGTCTTTTTTGTATTAAAAATCTTTTTGCCCCCTTTTTTTTATTGCATCGAACTTCATTCTTGTGGGGCGCATCACAGCCACCACATATTACCAAGTTTTTTTAGCTGTTTTTTAAAAAACTTTTTCTTCTTAAGTTACTTCAATTAGGTCAATCCCCCGTAGGGCATTGTTAGTTGTTGATGTCCATATTTTAGGTTTTATATATCTCCTGATGAACTGGCAAGCAATTACCTTGCTTTGGTAGCGAAACACGTGTAGGGAACAATGACTCTAGAAAATAAATACATAATAAAGGAAAAATACTTTTTTGTTGTGATGAATCCTTTCTTGAATGATATGTCTTGGTAAACTCTCCATATATATATATATATATATATATATATATATATATATATATATATATATATATATATATATATATAATGTATTTTTATGTAATTATTTTTATTAGTGATTGTAGCGTTCGTTGTTATTTTTGCTTACTATTATTTCAATTGTCTCACTTAAAAGAAAATTGCATTATTAGTCGCCCTTAACTTCATAGGACGTATTTTTCCGTTAATATATATTTTTTAGCATGGCTAACTTAGACAGAAATCGAACCTTCGATAGTGATGTTTGTAGTCCAGCGTTCTACCACTAGACCAAGACGCTCCGTCTAGAAATATGTACGATTTTTATCACCTAAATATTTAATGTATTTTTATGTAATTATTTTTTTTTATTGGTGATTGATTTATTTTTGCTTACTATTATTTCGATTGTCTCACTTTCCTAAGTGATTAAGATGCAGAAAATTGCATTATTAGTCGCCCTTAACTTCATAGGACGTATTTTTTCCGTTAATATATATTTTTATTTATTTCATACGTACATAAAAGTAATCCATGAACACGTGTTTCTGGCTCACATCCGTCATCAGCATGGCTAACTTAGACAGAGATCGAACCTTCGATATTGATGTAGTCCAGCGTTCTACCGCTGGACCAAGACGCTCCGTCTAGAAATTTGTACGATTTTTATCACCTAAATATTTTATATATATATATATATATATATATATATATATATATATATATATATATATATATATATATATGCAATGTGTGTGTACACTTAAATAATAGGGAGATGACGCTATTTTTCCATTGATAAACATTTCTATGTATATTTTTATAAGAAGCAATAGAAGAAGAAATCATACTCTTATTAAGTACTGAGCAGCAAAGATCACCGACATCGAATCCAGCATCGACCATCTTTAGGAGGAACCCTTTCACAGTTTTGGCTCCTGCTCCTCAATTCCTACTTAAAATGACGAGACAATTCCCAACAGGAAGTGCTCATATGATGCTGGTGTCTACTGCTGATTTTCGAGCTAACCAAAGTTCTCTCACTTTTTAGCCAAATCTAAAGAGAGGCCTTTACCACCGTCTCCTGTAAACCAGGTCTCTAATCCCGCTGTTCGTACAACATCGTTTCCAGAACGAGTTGACAAGGTGTTTTTTTTTCAACATAGCCTCGTGCACAAATAGTCACATGGTAATACTGGACATTCCAACTTTGGTCTTTACACTCCTCAATCAGGTTTTCTTTCTGCTGTCCTGTTCACAATATGTTTTCTTACTATTAAAACTAAAATTCAATTTTCAATTTCAGTTTTAACATGTAGAGATTTTCCAATACTTAACGATGCCATTTTAATGTGAACAGTGTTACAGACTCTGCGGCACTATGTTTACTTGCTTACTACCATGGTACAGTTAGTTTTAATACTATACATTCTTTCTTTTCTTTACACCATACCACAGCATGTGGGTGTTTATCCGTGTGGATTATTGGAAAATGAACGAATTTTCTCAATCTACTACCAGGTCCCTTGTCATCTATCATCGATCTCTTGGGATTTTCGATTGCTTTAATACCAGGAGGAAGAATGGTTTTGAGTTATTATTTCTCTCGTCTTTAAATATTCTATTATGTGGAATTTAAAGGCGGTTATATTTAACAATAAGCGGTCATTGGCGAGTCAAACAGAACACCTACGTGATCTCATTAAGATATTTATTCCACTATAGTGCATTTCGTTTTCTTATAATACAAGTCATCCTTTTCAATTATTTATTTCTTGTAATAAAAATAATATTTGGAATAAATAACTTTTTATTAAAATCCTATTTAGTAACAAAGGATTGTTATTTCTATATGGAACGCTAAAAAAGTATCTAGAGGGAAGAATTCAGGCATTCGAGATGTGGAGGTTTAAACATTTTTTTTTTTAACAAGGTTCACCCCAAACAAGGCAGGCCGCCACTATAGACGTAAGGGGCAACTGAGAAAAAAGAAAAGGGGAGAAGGTTGGGGGAGTCAGCCTAAATTGGGATCTGCGCAGCGAGATGCATGTTTACATTAGTTTTAAATTTCTGCATGTCAGTACTGTCGAGGAAACAGGGGGCAGGGAGGGAGTTCCAGAGGCACGAGGAAAGAAGCTATTTGAGTAGAAGGCTCTCCGGCATCTGGGGACCTATACAGTGAATGAATGAGATTTAGTTGATTGTCGAGTTAGTCTAGTGAATTTACGTCGAGGGGGCACCAGAGTAGCTACCGTAAAATCATGACTATCAGTTACAAGAACCATGTGACGAACAATGTTATCAGGCACCGCATAGCTGACACCACCGGCCTACGTTTTTTGTAAATAGTCCATGGTGGAAGCTCGACTGATTTGGTCACGCCGTGTGATCGAGTAGACTGATAAAGACAGTCCTTCAAAACACTGTTACGGTGGAAAGACGATTGGCCGACAGAAAAAGAGGTGGGTGGGGGAACATCACGAAATGGACGGAGTTGTCGTTTGAAGCCTGCATGAGGGCGGCTGAAAACGCAAAGGAGTAACGGAGGATATCGTCCCGTTCGTCCAGCGGGATTATGGGCAGTGAGTGTGAGAATATATAGATATGCCATGTTAAGATTTTTTTCGCCAGTCGTCGTCGTCGTCGTCGTCGTCGTCGTCGTCGTCGTCGTCGTCGTCGTCGTCGTCATCATCATCATCATCATCATCATCATCATCATCATCATCATCATCATCATCATCATCTACTACTACTACTACTACTACTACTACTACTACTACTACTACTACTACTACTACTACTACTACTACTACTAGGAGTTCTTAAACGTCTTTCTCAGAGTTCGCTCACTGGTAAAACCAGATTTCCTTCGCTTAATTGCCAATCATCTCATCTCATTCACCCTTATCATCCTCGAGTGAATTTTGGCCTTGATTAGTGGTAACCTATGAATACAAAAAGAATCACCATTGCAACTCACTTGGTGTTCTCACACCAGCCTTTTATCACCGTAACAATAACCTTCCTCATGAATCCAGTACTCTCTAACCGTTCCCGTCGAGGTCTGGTTGGTGCTATACCTCCTCGAACTTTGCATTCTCTAAGACTTTCAGCAGTCACTGTCTGTTATACCAATTATTTAGTTATATCATCATCATCATCATCATCATCATCATCATCATCATCATCATCATCATCATCATCAGCAGCAGCAGCAGCAGCAGCAGCAGCAGCAGCAGCAACAGCATGAGATTTATCGTCATCATTATCATCATCATCATCATCATCATCGCTGTCGTTTGTTTCAAGAATAATTGTTGGTAAAAACAGAACTCTGTAACGGAAGGCTTCAGATTGATATCCGTGTTCAAGTAGTCCTGCCAACAATTGGACATTGTTGAGGAATTGTCCATGGCTAAAAAGGAAAGGTCCGGCCGCAAGTATCGCAATTTCAAGAAGCGAGAAATGACGAGCACTTGTACCGGATGTGAATTATTCAATTTGAAATTAGTGACCAAGTGGCACATATTTTCGGAAATGCCGACTGCTCCTAGGTCGAGTAGAAATGGAGGCGGCGGAGGATCGGCGAGAAAACCCGCACACATAACGGATACTAGCTGTAAGACCCAGCGTTACTCGGGATTCATTAAGTTCAAAATGTGTTTTGTAAGTATGTGTTAAAATACACATACTTACAAAACACATTATGGAACGTTAATAGCTAAGGTGAATAAAGGTTGTCCTTTTTATTATAGTTATTCCCCTTTGCTGAGTTTTCTTTTAAGGTAAATATTTAAGAATGTCTATATATTTCCATGCTGTACTTTTTACATAACGTTTAAGGAATTGCACTAGTCTATAACAAATGAAAATTGGCTAGTTAGGTCCAACTTTTGCTATATAAATATAATATAACTGTGATTATATATATATATATATATATATATATATATATATATATATATATATATATATAATCACAGTTATTCAGATAGTATTCTACGCTTAATTATAGGATGATCTGAATATCTTATTACCCTACCAAAAAGTAATGACAATAGAGGAACAAGTAATACAGCAACTAAAAGTATATGTCTTGGATTCAGTTTACTCACTTTAAAGATATGTAAAACAAAATTAGACCACTAGAACAATAGAAGAACAAGTAAACCTCAACTCTATAATAAAGACCAATGTGTATTTATTTGGATATAATAAAATATATGTACTTTCACTCCGGCATGCAAACGTCAATCAATAAAACACGCGATTTTCGAGCCCCCGGGCGAAATGATTTCAAGTGGCGAGGGAAAACGAGAAAGCAAATAGCAAGAACACAACCATGTTATACTCACTCCGACACCTGAAATGAAGCCAGAAAGAAATCCTTTACTCTATAAGAAAGAGCCAACGATGGGTGTGCTTTTTTTAGTTAAAGGTTAGTAGAATAAAACACGTGCTTTTTCTAGTCCCCGGACGAAGACATTTCAAGTGATAAGGGGAAGCGAGAAAGCAAATAGCAAGAAGACAACAACGCCATGCTTACCGCCATACCTGGAATAAATCCAGGAAGAAATCCTTCAGTCTATAATAAAAAGTCAACGGTGGGTGTTTTTTTAGGTCATCAGAAATGATAATTTATCTATAAAAAATGAAATTACTGACGTAATTCTATGATTTTTGTTCATATAATTTAGTAATATCCCCCACTCTATAATATATATATATATATATATATATATATATATATATATATATATAAACTTAATAGTTTAATTTGATTTATATCCACAGACAAGCTTGTTTCGTATTTTAAATACTAATCAGTGTGGCATAGAACCGAGCCGCTGACCGCACGATTCGAACCTTAGACTGCGATTCTGATAACCCGACTTCTATAACCATGCGCCCGACCCCGACCAGGAAAGTCAGACGCCTCCCACCGTCTTCACTCTATTTCCATGAGACGTTTTCTTTTTTTAAAATCTTTTTCCTTTATTTCCTCCATACCGATTTATATCTTCTTTACTATCTTCGGCAAACGTATTTAATGTTTTTTAACATTCGGCGTCATTCGTTTTAATGTCTAATCGCTAATTCTAATTCCTGACTTCACGTGCGCGTTCCCGGCTGCTTTTTGAAAGTATCTTCTTTTCTCCAGCTTTTTGATTCATTTGTTTTTGTCACCTGAAGATGATTCGACGAAGAATCGAAAACGTTCGTAGTACATATGGAACATACATTTTGTTTTTGATTTTAACAGAAAAAAGATCATTAAAAAAAGACAAAAATAAATTTAAAAAATATAATTAAGCTGCAGAATTCTGTCATAGTGAACAAATCTTTGCTTAAATGAAAAAACGCTTCCTAAATGCACACGCACACGCACACAAACACAAACACACACACACACAAACACATATATATATAAAATCAAATAAACATTGTTACAGTCTAGGCCAATTAATCAGCCTTTCGAAAATATCACATCATTTCACCGACTAAATAAAATATTATTTTTATTCAGTCTATGAAGAGATGTTAACTCGTCGAAACGCTGATTAATTGGCGTAGACTGTAACAATGTTTATTTAATTTTTAAAATGCTTTACTCGTTATTGAGTACTTTTGAGAAAATATTGGTTTCATGTTAATTTTATTAATATCTCTTTCTTTCTCTCTGTCTGTCTGTCTGTCTCTCTCTCTCTCTCTCTCTCTCTCTCTCTCTCTCTCTCTCTCTCTCTCTCTATATATATATATATATATATATATATATATATATATATATAGTCAATTACAAATCGCTGCAACTCATCGTTTTGTTTTTTACATTCCTTTGGCTGGAGTCGACTTTTTTTATTAAGAAGTATAGTATATATATATATATGTATGTATGTGTGTGTGTGTTTGTGTGTGTGTATGTATATATATATAAACAAATGTTTGGAGGTACACAATTTATATATACTTTTTTAAATGATTCGCGGAAAACTCAAGAGCTATTTGGAATATCATCTCGTCAGAAAAAAACCGATAGTATAAATCAATCAATAATATTAACGAAAATAAAAAGCTAAGGGGGAAATTGAAGTGCCAGGGAGTATTAATACGCGTACTTCAATTACCCCCTCAGCTCTTCATTTTCACTAATATTATTGATTGATTTATACTATCGGTTTCTCGTGACGAGATGATAGTTGAAAGAGCTCTAGAGAGTTTTCCGCGAATCATTTTCAAATATATATATAAATATATATATATACTTCTAAAGAAAACGTCTAATCAGACCGGTGTGATTTAATAAACAAAATGATGAGTTGCACTTTTTGTTATTTATTTCCCAAAATAGCATGCATCTACCACGTGACCTGGTATTTAGAGCTACTGACTATCGACTATATGGTTGTTGGGACTCTCTCTGGCTTGGGATGGGTGCTGGTCTTGCTAAAAGGGAAATATGTGATACAGCGAAACAGTCTGTCTGTGTATGATTAATAGTTATCGACTATACATAGTTTTGCACCACTTTTCTGTCCTCTTACAAAGATTACAATTAATATATAATGCTATTCACCGTGGTGGAGTGGGGGCGGTACAAACGACCTTTTAAATTTATTTTAATTATTTCAGTAATTTAGAAAATGATTCCCCATTCTCTGAACGAGAACGATTATATTTACCTCCTGACTATACTATGACATTGTCATCATCATCGAATTTGGGACCTATTTGCGTTACCACATTTTGCAAGCCATTATTTATAGATCATTATTTTTTTCTTAAAAGTGGATACTCAGTTTTTGTTAAAAACAATTAATTATTAATATATTTATACTAGAAAAACAGTCACCTTCTTCGCTTGTTTTTTTTTAGCGGGGGGGGGGGGGGGGGTTACAAACAATTTTAATGTTTTGCAATCTTCTATATTATTATGCTGTTAACTTTTGAGTATGTAGGGAATCAATGTCGCAATAAAATAGCCTAAGCCTAAGTCCGTGTTGGTGGATACAGTTGTATTCATGCACAGATAATTATTCTGCAATACAGACTAAGGCTTACGTTGTTTATAAAAGTTAATTCATTCTTTTCTATTTCACCCGGGAAACGCCGGGACCCGGGTCCTGCACTCTCCAATTTTCTAGACAATGCGTGGTGGACACATCGATACGCGCTTCGACTACTGAGTCAAATATGACTTTTGTATTGGAGTTCAAACCGTGTGACCAGCAGAGATTGTTCCTCAGACACCGACCTAAAAGGCATTTGTAAAGTGTCACATCAAGCACAGATTTCTTTGAGAAAAAAACAAGCAAACAGAAAGCAAGTCACACTCACAAGGACCTCGCCCGCCAATGACAGAATTACAACCTGATAGTTCAGAGATAAACAAATTTATGACATATTCATTTATATCCGTTCCAAGAATTCAACATCAACAACAGTCATATGCACGATCGTTTCCGAGACGAATTGGACCTTTATATATACCAAGTCACTACATCAGCACCAAAACTTCGAAGTCAAACAAGGTAGCAAAAATTACAGAGATAGAGAATTCAGAGTCGGCTTTTGAAATCTGAATGCGGAAGACGCGTGCTTGACACGCTCATGAGAACTCAGCTGAACCTTCGAGTCTTAAATATGTTCTTCGGCAAAAATAAATTATATTTCTATATTAAAAAGTAAAATGGTTTGTTCCATTATTACATAATGTTTTATTTGCAGCACGATGGTCCCGACCAAACAGCCAGCCAGCCAACCAGTACCAGAAACAGACGACAGTGACTATCGTCAAACGATGATTTCTCACTAGCGATAACAAGACGAGACATTGCACATACGTGCACATGTTGCCACACATCGTCCCGTCGTCACATGTCGTCCCAAGATCCACCCTGCCAAACAGTCGGATCATATATTATTTTATTAAAATCAAAACAAATATTTTCATTTTGACTTTTTTTACTAATATTTCACTTGATATAACCAGCATCATCAAAGCTTTGAACAAATATAAAGTATTATTTAAAACGTAAAGAAAAAGGTTAATTTGCCTCTTTCTTTACGTTTTAAATTCTAAGATGCTTAAAAAAAATAATCTTTCTCAAATTTATATTTACTTGTGAGCCATTCGCGTTTTTAAGTTCAGATTTTAAAAACGAGACATTTTCACCGTTTGTCCACACAACATCCGGACGCCAATCTTTCATCACCACCAAGAAGGATTCTTACGTATACATAAAATAAGAAGGTAAATACCTTTTTTTGTTTAAAACTTTGATGATGCGCGTTATATCGAGTGACTTATTAGTAAAAAAAAAAAAAGTCAAAATGAAAATATTTGTTTTGATTTTAATAAAATAATATACGCATCTAACAAATGGTTTCTGAAGACATTTTGCCTCTTTCTTTACGTTTTAAATTCTAAGATGCTTAAAAATGAACTTCCCCAAATTTATATCTACTTGCGAGCCATTCGCGTTTTTAACTTCAGATTTAAAAAAAGACATTTTCACTGTTAGTCCACACAACATCCGGACGCCAATCTTTCATCACCACAATGAAGGATTCTTACGTATACATAAAAAATAAGGTTAATATCTTATATTTGTTTAAAGGTCTGATGATGCTTGTTATATCGAGTAGAAATATTAGTAAGGAAAAAAGTCAAAATAAAAAAAATTGTTTTGATTTTAATAAAATAATATACGCATCTAAAAAATGGTTTCTGAAGGCATTTTCCCCCTTTCTTTACGTATATATATATATATATAAGATTATCTAATGAATCAGAACATTCCAATTGTTCAAAGAATTAGAACAACAAGTCTAGTATGGCGTACGATCGTTTCCAAAACATTCTGGAAATACTTTAATTTTAATTTTTTTAATTTTTCAGTTTAAATTTTTTTTACAAAGCCACTCCAGAACGTCTCTTCATCAACGCCTTTAGCAGCACATCTTACAGAAAATTCAAGGAAGAAAATAACAAGTTCGTCTTAGAGGAACATCTATTGACAGGAGGGGATGCAGGGAAAAATATTAGATAAAGGAATAAGTTACAAATATAAAATAAATATATAAAGATAAACCGATAATAATAATGATAAAAAGACATTATAAACATTATCAAAATTATAAAGATAAAATGAAAATAAAATAAGAAATAAAATAAAGCAAAATATAATGTAAAATATAAAAATAATAATAGAATATATGAAAGAAAAAAGAATAAGAGATGAAAATAAAAATAAAATATACAATAAAAAAGAAAAAAGGAAAAAACTATAAAAAATAATAATATAAAAAATTATAAAATTATAAACAAACGAAAATCAGAAATATATAAAAAATAAAAATAAAAGGAAGTATAGTAGAGTAAAATAAAATAAAGTAAAAAAATAATAAAACAATAAATAATAAAAATAAAAATAAAAATAAAAATAAAAATAAAAATAAAAATAAAAATAAAATATAAAATATAAACAGATAAAAAATATATGAAAAAAATAAAAAAATAAAAAAATAAAAAATAAAATATAATAAGAAATAAAATTAAGTATAACAATAGAAATATAGGGAAATAATATATATATATATATATATATATATATATATATATATATATATATATATATATATGCATATATATAAAGAATATATAAAAAAGATTATAAAATTAATAAAATTATAAATAAGTAAATAAAAATAAAGAAATAAAATAAAATAGTTAACTAATAATTTAGAATTAAGGCAATATTAGAAATAATGAGGATATAATTAAAAATTAAAAATAAAGATAAGGATAAATAACAGAGTTACTAATGAGGAGATGATAATAAAATTTAGAAATACACAATGAGAATATAGGATAAATATTAAAGAAATAATCAATAATAATAGTATGAATTTAGAACTTAGAACTATAAATAAAAATAAGATGGAAGCATATACAAGTTTCGCATATACAAGTTTCGAACCAAAGTTGAATATTGTCAAGGCTCATTTTCTAGAGTTTTTTTAAGGAAACATCTCGCAGGGAGATGATTAGGGTAAGAGGGGGAGGGGAGAGGGCAGATGGGAAGGTATGGACGACGGTTAATTTTAGGGGGAGAAAAACTCCTTATAAAAAAAATTTATTATATGGGGGAGGGGTCAAGGGTGACTAGGAAATAAAGGGATGTAATAGAATGGGAGTATGATTGGGACTACACTAACATCCGTACACAGGCAAGTGCATGAGTACATGTGAGATAAGAGTGAGAGAAAAAAAATTTTAGGGGGAGAAAAGGACCATATAAAAAATTATCATAGGAGAGGGGGTCATGGGTGACTATGAAATAAGGGATGTAATAGAGTGGGAATATATTTGGGACTATACTAACATCCGTGCACAGACAAGTACATGAGTACATGTGAGATAAGAGTGATGAGAAAAAGAATTTCTTATTAATTCGGCTGGTCCTTCAGTAGAGAGAACATGCTTTAGAGGAAATAATTATCATCTATCTCTCATCGTGGTCTTCCACCAAATTTGGCGTTTGAACCAATAAGTCCAACTGGAATGACATTAGATGTGGGAGGATGAATTATATCAGGAAAAGTTATAAATTTAGTCTTGTGGGTATGCGTTATTTAGGAGAAAGTCGAAGTAAACAGAGTCTGTGCTTCGAAGATCCGATATATTTCCTGGGTGAATTGGGTGGATGAAATGAATAAATTGATTTTAACCCACATAATTCACTTTCTCTTTCTCCCCCCCCTCTCTCTCTCTCTCTCTCTCTCTCTATATATATATATATATATAATGCTCTCTTTCTTTATATATATATATACCTATATATAATGCTCTCTTTCTTTATATATATATATATATATATTATATATATATATATATATATATATATATATATATATATATGATAAATGACTATTGATTTCTGACAGATGAAGTTAATTACTTTTGACTAATTGATTACTTCATGCTAATCGATGCATTTGAATACGCAAGTGTTTTGCAAAACATATTTACAAGATATCCTAAAAAATATATTCAGTTGTTCATACACAACGTATTACACACCTATATTAAAACGAATAAATTTAACACATAACTCAATTAGTATAGGGTCTGACATATAGATGGCGCCACTAATAAAAATCAATATGATTTTAATAAACTACTAACCTCTAAATAGCAAGCATAAATATTTAAGCACAATCGGATTATTAGTTTACAAATTACAATTATTTAAGTGAAGATACGGTTGCAAATTTTAAATCAATCGAAAAGTCTAAATTGCCTGTGTTGATAAAGTATTGTTTTTGATGAACAAGATACTGTTCAAGTAAATAAATTGGTTGATATGGGTCATTCTGATTCTTTTCCGTCGGACACAATGGTTAAGAGGTGGTAGGCTGACTTTAAACGCGGTTGTACAGACACAAATGACGCTGAACGTTCAAGTCGCCTAAATTCGACAGTTATTCCAGTAAACATAAAAAATCCACTCGTTTTGGCTGATTATAAATTGAAGTTATGCATGAATCATTTTGCATGAACATTTGTCAATGAGAAAACTGCGTTCAAAGTGGGTGTCGCGTTTGCTCACAGTCGATCAAAAACAATAACACATCAACGTGAAGTTAATGTGTATGGTTGGATTGCAGAAATGATTGTGAATTTTATTAACGATTCCATGGATGGCATTTTTGGGGGTCACTTTGTATTAACACATCACTCAATAAGTCTCGGGCCTGACATATAAATAGTTCTAGTGGAACAAATTCATGTTTTTTTATAAAGTACTAATCTTCAAATGGCACGTGTCAAAATTTGAGCCCAATCGGATTATTAGTTTACAAATTATAGTTATTTAAATGAAGCTACTGTTGCGAATTTTCAAAACAATGAAAAAATCTGAATTTCTACTTCGACAGAAACAATGGTTAAGAGGTTGTATGCGGACTTTAAATGCGGTCGTACAGACAAAAATAATGCTGAATGTTCAGGTCAGCCAAATCTGGCAGTCGTCCTGGAAAACATCCAAAACGTCCACAAACTCATTTTGTCCGATCGTAAATTGTAGTTGCATGAGATAGTAGAGGAGTTGAAAATATCAGAAGGCAAAGGTGTATTCACCATTTTGCATGAACATTTGTGAATGCGAAGGTTGTGTTCAAAATGTGTGTTGCATTTGCTCACGGTTGATCAAGAACAACAACACATCAATGATTCAAAGCGTTGTTTGCAACTGTTTCAACGCAAAAAGGAGTTTTTGTATCAATATGTGACAATATATTAAACATGGATCAACAACTTCACTCTGGTTAAATCGGCAGTCAGTTGAAGAGACAGCAGCAGGTGAACGCCGTCCAAAGCTATCAAAGAGGAAAACATCAGTACGAAGGTTTTTGGGCCTATGTATTTTGGGATGCACAAGGTATTTTGTTTATCGATTACCTTGAGAAAGTAGGAACCATAAATAACGAATATTATATACCTGGTGCGTTTAAAGGAATACATCGCAAAAAATGGCCACAAATGTAGAAGAAAAAGTGTTCTTTCATCAAGACAGTGCACCGTGTCACAAGTCGGTTTGCAACGATGTCAAACCTACATGAATTGGACACCGATTTGTCGCTCTTCTCCAGATCTGGCACCCATCGACTACTGGCTGTTTGCGAAAAGTAATTTGGCTCCAATGAAGAAATGATATCGGAAACTGAGACGTATATTGACTCTAAAGATAAATCGTTCTTCAAAAACAGCATTGAATAGTCAGAGAAACGTTGGAATCAGTGTATCACCCTAGAATAAGACTATGCTGATGAACAAGTCGAATTTTACCTTAAAGTTGTTTTATTCGTTAGGCCCGGGACTTATTGAGTGATGCTTTTAAGAATATTGAATACTTTTAAATGCTTTGTTTCCTGACTCTCATTTTAAACGAACTTTTTTTTTTTATCATAGTTTAGAAGTTCATATAGTTTGTTTGTATGTGTTATAGAAACTGATAGGTTAACAGTTAAAACATTTAAATAAATTTAAATAGGGTTACATTTTGCACAGAATCTAAAGACTCCATTGAAATTTTTCTTCGATTCTATCTGGAGTCACTCGGCGCAATTATCAGTTATGTCCATAAAATAACTGAAATATATTAGAACGTAAAGAAACGAATTTTTTTCACAAGGACAAAAATAAAATGAAACAAAGAATATCTCGGTGTAGAATGCATTTAACAAAAATAACATTTAAATAATTATTTTTATTGGTATTTTTAAGATTTAAAATAATTAAATTCGTATCGATTCATTAAAGTCATTTGCAGAAACGTAGCGTCAAAAAGTAGTTTTTGATCAAAAACAAAACAAAACAACTACGTTAACAGTTTTTGTTATTACTTGACATCATATTACAAATGTTATTCTAAACGTTTCTTTGATGGCGAAAAGTAAGTGACGAGAATAAAAAATGTGTAGAATACAATATCTATTAAATCATCAATTGTTTTAAAAAGGGATTCATATGAGACAATCATTTTATTATTTCTTCCTTAAACCATGGCCTTTCAAAGATGTAACCTTATCGTCAGAAGAGATTCGAACAAATAAGTTTGTAAAATAAAAATTTACCATTCTAAAGCCATGGTTTAAGGAAGGAATAGTAAACTAATTTTCTTATATAAATCCCTTGTTTGGAACAATTGACGATTTAATTTTTATTCTCATCGCTTATATATATATATATATATATATATATATATATATATATATATATATATATATATATATATATATATATATATTATTGCTCTATCTCGTATATCGAGCATTAACTCTTCGTGATAGGTTATATTTTAAAGATATATTTTATATCTTTATTTCCTTTTTCACTATATATATATATATACACACACACACACACACACACACACACACACACACATATATATATATATATATATATATATATATATATATATATATATATATATATATATATATATATATATACTAAGCAGAAATTAATCTACCTGAAACCTTATATACAGACAAACAAAGAAACAATGTTCTTTTCACATTTTGATAATTTGAAGAAAAAAAAGGAAAAAGATTATTGTGATAGTGTTATTTGATATATGTTTTATTTGAATGGAAATCGCTACAGACAAGGCATGAAGCCCCTTCATGTAAGTAGCTAACAAGAACTAAATATGATTATCGCAAAGACAGATGCCTATTGGCCTTTGATTTTGTTTAACTATAAAAATGAATTGCCCATAATGGAAGGGATAAACGAAAAATTCGGGGCGATTGGCAAGAATAACCAACAGAAAAAAGGGGTAAAAAACAAACAAATAATCAACAAATAACTTTTACCAAAAGCAATAAAGTTAATTTTCTACTTACTTGTGTACTTTTTGTGTTTTAAAGTATTTTGAAGCGTTTTGATAGCATTTTAATAATTCGTCCCAGTCTGGTCGCGTGACAGTTCGATTTGCAAGATGGCATAAGCGATTTACCTGAAGTTTTCGTAATTGTCCCAAATTTACTTAAAATTTACTTTTCTACCTAATTGAAAGGAGAAAAATACGAAATAAAATCCCCAGACTTCGTAGACGGTCAACGAACGAATGTCAGTTTTCAGACTAATGTAATTTATTTGAGCGAACTTTTTAATTCAAATTAAAAAAATAAATCCTTTAAAATCCTTTAAAACACAGAAAATTACGTCAGTAGGTACAAAAGTAACTTTTATGTCTTTGGTAACAGTTATTTGTTGTCTATTTGTTTTTTGCACATCCTTTTTTTTCTATTGGTTATTCTTGACAATAGCCAAAAGCGGAAAGTAAATTGGTGAAATAAAAGAATTATATATTCCTGATACAATTTAAATGGTTACTTTATGTTTTTCGCTTTTATTATTAAAGACAGAAAAACAAAAAAAATACGTTTTAAAAAGATAATCTATTTTTTTTTTGTAATTTATAAAGCTTTTGTAAATTAAAAAGCTTAGAGGAGGGGGTTCTTTATTGTGAGGTTATAATATAATGAAGAACGAACTACATTCACTCATCCCAGGGAAGAGGTAATTACTGAGAGTGTGATATCATGACAAACGACTCCCCAAAAGTAGGAGTTAATATCTGGTAGCATGATATAATGACAACAGAATAAAGAGTACACTACCCCCATCCACACAAAAAGTAGAAGGTAATCTTAGGAGGATTGTATCGTGAGGAACGAACGTATACTATACTGCCCTCTCCCCAAAAGAGGAGGTGATGCCTGGGAGAAATGTATCATGACGAATGAAAATATACTACACAGAATTAAATAAGCATAAAGCGTTTTAATGTTAATATAATTAAGTTAGGGGGAAAATCTTTCGCATAGTATTCATTTAGATAACATTAAAAACAATGACAAATTGCGTTGTCCACGTGAAACGCCGAAATGAAAATTGGGTTGCCATCTTTATTAACAAATAGAAATATGCTAGCTAAGGAAGAAGGATCAGTTCCTTTCATAATTTCTAGTTTAAAAAACTTGAATTATAGTGCTTCCTTAGCTAGCCTCTATCTCGACTTGTTTAGATGGCGACTATATTTTTCCGACCTAATTTTTATTTCGCCGTTTCACGTGTACGGCGAAACTTGGCATAACAAAAAAAACAAACATTAAAAAAATTATGTTTTTGTTCTTTTTACTAAAACATGGTTTAAGTTTTAAAATATATATATAAGTTTTTACTGCCGAAATTTATTTCACTCTAAATAATAGGAATTAACCTCAAATAAGAAAACTTTCGCATTTTTAATTATATATATATATATATATATATATATATATATATATATATATATATATATATGTTAAAAATAACATTTGTAATATAAAGTAATAAAACAAAACTGAGTGCGGTGTTGTTACTAAATAAATTTTAAAAATACGTTCCTGACAGTTGTAAAACGACAAATGGATTTAACGAATCGAAACAAATTCGAATAATTAAAAAAAAGCGAATTTTTAAAATGTTAAAACTACCAATAAAAATAATTATTTAAATGTTTAAACCTTTTTACAGATATATTCTTCCTTCAATTTGCTTTTTCTTTTATCAAACGGAGAAACTCTATTAAAAAAAACTAATTATGTTTATTTACGTTCTAATATATTTCAGTTAAGTATAGAACAGTTAACATTCGAGAACTCGTGATCCACTACACAACAACACATAATTTATATCAAACGCATTAGAATGAAATTCTCCATTGAACACAGTTTTAATAAAAGTTTTAAACATCGTTTCCACACGTTAAAAATAGCCGTGTTCAATAGAGAATTTAATTCTAATGCGTTTGATATAAATTATATATTTTTTTGTCAGTTTCTGAATTTTCGCGTGTTAACTATTCTGTACTTTTACTTATTCTGTGTACTATTTTATTCTGTGTACTATTTTAAAAAGGTTAGACTGAGAAGATAGTTTTATAAGAGGTTTACAATGACGAGCCTCGTCCTGTAACTACCTACTTACGTTTCCGGAACCTCGCCCTAGCGAACAAACAGCTAAACGCGTCTTCAATTAAGAAAAAAAGAAAAAGAAAAAAAAAAGGTGTATCCTGAAGTGTAGACGGAGGCATTTGATAGCAGCAGTGTCGACAAATTTCATGACGCAGATAGAAAGTAGCGGAACCCCAGCGTTTGATGGGAGTGTTACATCAGTGACGCGATTCGCTGAAAAGCGAGGCGCGTTTGACTCTGACATCATGACGCAAAACGAAACTGCACCTTTCTCGTCGCTTTGTTTTGCGGACTGGTTGCTGGTTGAAATACTCGCCGACGTTCGAGGAAAAGTTTTAAAATAACAAACACGATGATCTTATAAATTACTAAATCGAATAGTCGCTATTTTGCTATTTATTTGCAATTTATAGATAATTACAACTTTTTACCCTCAAATTAAAAAGTTGAACTCCCAGTTCAGCTTAAAATTTTAAAAGTTTGAACAAAAAAATACAAAGAAAAGTTCAGCTTCAAATTTTTAAAAAGTTCAGCTTCAAATTTAAAAAAGAGAACTTCAAATTAAAAAAGATTAGCTTCCAATTTCAAAATGTTAAACTTCAGATTAAAATAACTTCCAGCTTCAAATTTAAAAAAGTTGAACTTCAAATAAAAAAATCAGCTTCAGAATTTAAAACCTTGATATCTATATAAACAAGCTCAGCTTCAAATGTCAAAAAGTTGAACTCAAAATTTAAAAAGTTCAGCTTCAAATATAAAATTGAATTTCAAATATAAAACAGCCCAGCTTTAACATTTAAAAAGTTGAACTTAATGTAAAGTTCAACTTTTTAAATGTTAAATGTTAAATACATTTGAATATTAAAAAAAGCTCAGTTTCAAATTTAAAATAGTTGAATTCTAAATTTAAAAAAAGGTTCAGCTTCAAATTAAAAAGAATTGAATCTCAAATTCAAAACAGCCCAGCTTCAAATAAAAAAAAAAACAAACTAATTTGGTTTATTGGTTTTTGAGTTATGATTGATCAAAGAAATGAGATTTCCAGCATAGACCATTTTTGAGTCTATTAAGGGATAGAGCGCTCTCGCGCCTCCCTTGATATATAAATGCAGTGATTACAAGAGATTGATTGACTTACAAGCAAGGGAATTTTCCATCGAAGGACTGGTAAAAATGAATTCCATGAACAGAACAGCTCTTCACTACTTTGATGTCCCCTTACGAAGATTCCCATCAAGAATATGAAACTACATCTTATGTTTAGTATCGTTATTTCAATTTTGATCAAAATCCATTACATGATTATAAATAGCAATAGTCAGTAAAAATTAAAAACAAATATATTAAACTGAAAATGTCTAAAAATTTAAAGCTCAAGCTTAAGGGGTCTTAAGAAAGAATTGAAATTCAGGTAATCTTGCTTTATTGTGGTCAAATGATTATTTATCAGATTTAATGAAAATCTGAAATATTTTAATTTTCAAATGAGAAGTTGTGCCCCTAAAATCCTGTAAATTATTCCACAGAAACTGCAATTTATTAATTGAAGTCTAATATATAGTGTTTAAATTTCACAAAATCATAGGTATCTGGATTTTCACGAAAAGCTACCACCCCTCTTTACCCCTTTTACATAAAATTTAATAAAAGCAAATATAGCCAGCATTACGCAGTCTTACGCCTAGCGGATGTGTTGTAATTGATTTAGGAGTGCATCCTATACATACAAGTAAATAAACATGCACACAAACACACACACACACACACACACACATATATATATATATATATATTTATTTATTTGAATAATATAAAGATAATTATTTTATATTAGATCCTCTCGTGATAGGGAGATGCTCGATATTGGGGATAGGGCATTGTTATAAGAAAATATTGAAATGGTGAAGAAAGTAGATTACTTACTCAAAAAGTTTATTTTTTATTTTCTGTCTAAGGATAAGAGTAATTCTTTGAAAATCCATGAATTAAAGGTCATTTTATTATATTCTTTGTTTAAACACTTGATCATTATAATAAACTTGTAAAGTATGTGACTTCACTTTTTTCACCATTTCAATATTGCATATATATATATATATATATATATATATATATATATATATATATATATATATACGCTGAATTTTTTTATTGTTTTTCTGGGGGCGATAGTCGACCGGTGTTTACCGGTGCGTTTTTATTATTTATCGCTACCCTGAGCGTTTTTTTTTAAAAGAATATGCAGAGAACCGCATTTTTAATTCGCCCCTTAATCGGATGAGTCATCAATTTTTGTATGTATAGATTTTTTTAAATTAATTAATTTATAAATTAATTTTTGTATACATATTTATTTAATTAATTCATAAATCAATTTTTGCGTGCTCAAAACGTAGACATGGACACGTGTTTCTAGCTATGAGCCGTCATCAGCATCGAGCAGAGATCGAACCCTAGATGTAAATATTCGTTGTCTAGCGCTTTAGACTATAATGACCTGCCACATTTTGTGTTCGAGTTTTTATCACCGCCTTCCTGCGCGTTAGCCGCTGCCTGTAGGTCGATGAGTGAGGTGCTACACAACGTGTTCGTCGGATTACCGATTCTCTCAAGATGACTGAACGTGTTAAGCAAAGGCACTGCATCAAATTTTGTCAAAGGTTTGGTGATTCTCAAAGCAAAACAATTCGTAATATTCAGCAGATGTTTGGAGAAGATGCGATGAGTGTAACACAAATTAAGGAGTGATTCAAACGATTCAAAAATGGCTGCACATCAGCGAAGAGTGACCAGCGTTTTGACAGGCTCTAAACTGCTCGAAATGCAGCTGTTGTTGAGAGGGTGCGAAATTTGGTGATGGAAGATCGTCGTTCAACCGTGCGGAAGATCGCCCAAGAGGTCGGAGGTAGTAAAGATTCCGCACATGCAATTTTGCGTGATGATTTAAACATGCACAGAGTGGCTGCGAAATTTGTGCCCAAGTTGTTGCCGCATGAACAAAAGGACCCCTGTTTTCAAGTTGCACAGGGCCTTCTGGAAACCGCCAACACTGATACTAGGTTTCTGAACATCATGATAACTGGAGATGAGTCATGGGTGTACGAGTACGACCCCAAAACTAAAAGACAGTCGTCGCAATGGAAGCATCCCAAGTCTCTAAGGCCAGAAAAAGCGCGACAGGGGCGAAGAAAAATCAAGGTGATGCTGACTGTCTTCTTTGATATCCGTAGAATTGTGCATCACGAATACGCAGCAGGAAAACAAACTGACAAAGCAGTACTATCAAGATGTTCTTCGGTGTCTCTGTGACGCAGTTCAGCGCAAAAGACCAGACATGTGGATGGCGAAAAACTGGCAACTGCAGCACGACAACGCTCCCGTACATTCATCACAATTGATTCAATAATTCTTGGCCAAACATGGAATTCCCGTCGTTCGCCAACTCTCCATACATGGCTCCTTGCGATTTTTGGTTATTTCGAAAATTGAAGACGGCACTGAAAGGTTCCCGTTTTGAGACTAGAGAAGAGATCATGCGGAACGCGACGGCGAAGATGAACACCATTTTAAAAGAAGACTTTCAGAGGTGTTTCCGGCAGTGGATGAATCGGTGGGCTAACTGTGTGCAAGCAATCACAAGGGGCCTACTTTGAAGGGGATTAGGGCCCCAACACCGTCAGGTATTTGAAATATTTTTTCTGGCCTAAGGTCGGATACTTTTTAGACAGACCTCGTATATATATATATATATATATATATATATATATATATATATATATATATATATATATATATATATATATAATGTATATATAATATATAATATATATATATATATAATATATATATATAATATATATATATATAATATATATATATATAATATATATATATATATATATAATATATATATATATATATATATATAATATATATATATATATATATATATATATATATATATATATATATATATATATATATATATATATAGAGAGAGAGAGAGAGAGAGAGAGAGAGATGGAAGAGGACTGGCAAATACAGATGATACGATATAAGAACTAGACTAATGCATACCCCCAAAATACATAACGGCTGATTAACGCTGCCAAAGGCATAATTAAGATGAGCCATAGAAAGAGAAGTGAAACTTGAAACAAAAGGGTCGAGAAAAAACTGGAAGTAAAGCAGTTACATAGACGATTTATTAGACCACCCAAGGAAGAGACACATGAAAACACATGAATATGGCTGCGAACAAAATCTCTACTGTACACCTCACAAAACAACCTAATAAAAACGAACTATATAAAAGCCTAGATGAAAAAAAACAGGAAAACAGTAAATGTAGACTGTGTGAGCAAAGATACGAAACGGTTACTCATATAATAAATGAATGCAATAAACTAGCCTAAAGAGAATACAAAACAGAAACTATTACGTGGGAAAGGCGGTTCACTGGGAACCTATGTAAACGTCTTGACTTTGAACATGCCGACAAATTGTACACGCATACAAACTGGAGACAGTATTGGCAAATGAAAATCATAAAATTTTCTAAGACATTAGAGTACAAACGGACAAACGCATCCAAGCAAGAAGACCGGGGGTGATTATAACGAGAGGAAAAAAATCTGCCAATCGTAGATTTCGCCGTCCAAGCAGTTCACTGAGTGAAGATCAAGGAGGCAGAAAAACTAAGCAAATTCATGAACCTTGCCAAAAAGTGGAAAGGAAAATAAAAATGAAGAAAATGGCTATAATACCAATAATAGTAGGATCACTAGGAAGAATCCCTAACAGTTCTAAAACTTGGAAAAAAGACGAAAATAAATTGGAAGCAAAGGAAGGAATGACACCATTACAACGAACAGCACTAATGTAAACGGTCGAAATATTACGGAAAATCGTTGAGTGCGGAAACAAACGCTGATTAATCATCAGTAAATTGAAATAAAAACAGAACACAAACTATAAAAAGAACATAACACTATTCAAGGGAATTGAAACTAGAAGACACACCATAATCTGGCCACCCCTAAGTAGTGGCACCAACTTCGGCTTGTACGACACAAAATGGTCGTGAAGGATCAAGGCGTATATAAAAAACCGAAAGACAGCACCATGCAGACCTCCACTGGAAGCACGCTGAGAGTACTGGAATACTGGAAAGGATTATTACCACCAAAATACCAGGGAAAACCAACGGTTGTTATTAGCGATTAATCAATGGTAAACGGCTGTTGCGATAACGCAAAGTGATTTACAACGGTTATCGAAAGAAACGAGGTCCGGCAGAAAGAAAATATTCCTAGAGCAATATATGAGAAAAACGACAAAACCGTAACATGAATGCCGAGTGGCTAAACATAAAGAAACGTGGAAAAAGATCTTCATGAAGTCGAAGAAACAGAAACTGAAATTAATGAAAGAAAACCCTCAAGGCTAACTGAACAAAAATATTAAATTAGAAAACACTTGACCACAACGGAATATATGGATTCTGGAAATTCACAAGCCGACAAAAGACTAGCACAAAACTTGATAAGATGTCTACACGAAACAGACATAGTAGAGTTCATGACTAAAGGGGGAACCACATTAATTCTAACAAAGAAGAAAACGCCCCCAATTAAAGCAACAAGAAGGACTAATGACCCGCTATACATCGACCAAATTGGATGGGAGTTAGATTTGAACCTAAAAGTTAGAGAAACAAAAACCATGAACGAAACTAAAAAGTTCAGAAAACAATGAGAGAGGACAAATACGGCAGACAAAGTAGAAGAAAAGTTGTCCACGAAACATAACGAAATATGGCGAAAGATACGAGAAAAGGAAAGATGCTTTATGAGATAAAGACACAAAACGTAGTACTATAAACAAAACAAGATTTGCGAATAATTAAAGTAACTTTTATCAATACGTTAACAGAATAACGACAAAAACAGGGCAACTGGACCCGGCAGAAACTAGGCACTTCTGGGCTAATATATGGGAGGAAAAAAAAGAATACAACAAGAATGTTTAAAAAACCTTCAGAAAAAAATAAAAACTGAAATCAACACAGAAATACTAAGTATGATCATAGAAAAAAATGGCATGCTGGCCACGACGGAATACGTGGATTCTGCTTCAGGAAATTCACTACGCGACATGACAGACTGACAGGAAATATAAGGGGATGCATATGGGAAACGAACATACCAACAAACACACCGAGAATGGAACGATCCAAAGGAACTACAGATCGATAACCTGCCTACTGACTTTGTAGAAAATCTTAACAGCACAACTTCTCCCTGAGAGACAGAAAGGATACTGGAAAGCGACTAGAGGAACAAATGACTGGCTACATATCGACCAGAAGATACCGACGGGAGTAACAACGATAAAAGAATCTGACTACAAGACACAATACGATGCAATCTTGAAAAGCAAAGCATGGATGATTGATTACGTTAAGATGGTTGGAGTACCAGAAAAATGTCTAAACTTTATGGAAAAACAATAGAAAACTGGAAACTGGAACTGAGAGTTGGGAAACAACACTTAGGAAGGATGAGAATACAGAGGGCCATTTTCCAGGAAAACTCCCTATCGTTTGCGTGAGTTTTCCAAACGTTATTGAAGCTTATACTACTTACAGGATCAACTTCATACAGCATTATGGTCATTGCAAGCTGCCTAGTGTTGATGGTACAAGTTACTAACGACTTCTGTATACATTTAGAAATAAGTGTCTCAAGTTTAAACAAATAGATTGAGAAATAAACTATGTAAGAAAGTTATGTGTTGATTTAGTACATTTATTAAATACTAACGGAACTGAGGGGTACTCACTGACTTGTTTGTTTAGCAGCGGTGTGTTGTTTTAGGGTGTGCGGCTTTGTTTTTAATTACATTTTATAACTGGATCGCAACTTGTTGAAAATGAAATAAGTCCACCAGAAACGACCGGAAAAGTTGTTTTCAACAGGAATGTTAAACATTTGTCCACGACATATTTATATAGTTTTTATTCGTAAATAGAAATATTTTGTTAAATCAAAACAATCATTTACATAGAAAATAATAGAAACATATATTTAATTAATGAGATGTCCTTTTGCAAAGCTATATGCAAATTAGTCGACCTTACGACTGCGAGCGAATAGATGTGATCAGTATATTAGAAACTATTGATCGTCTATCGTGTGAATTCAAAACCAGCGTTTTAATCTCACTGTTCGATCGAGAAATGGCGCTACTGTATAAGTATATAAATATTGTGGTCACATTGGCTACTACATCGAAATGATGGGGAGGGTGTCACTCCTTTCTCATGATTACTCAATTTACCTTTGATACTCAATTTATAATGCTGAGTGTTTAGAAAGGAAGAATCAAGTACCATTTGGTCTTTAGTATGACTCGATCGAGGACTGAACCCTGCCCATGAGCAAACATTCTTACCACTATGGCAGTGAAATTGGAAGCGAATGATATTTCAGCTCGGTATTAATAGATGAATAGCGAATATCGTGTCAAATCATGCGATGGAGAGATTTAGTTATCTACCTCCCACAGCTGTAAGATGTGACACAAGGTCGGAAAGTGTGATTTGAAAAGCCAGCGCCCGAAAATTTGAGCACTCTGGCCTACAAAAAATGCCTGGGCAGCCCCGTCGGCATTCCCCGGTAGGGGCGCCTCAGGCAGTAAGCAATAAACTTACTCCTCCCTAAAGAGGGGAGGCAAAGCCTGGGAGGGTGGACCTCCTAGAACTGCACAGGACAAACCCACAGACCGGCGTAAATCAAGCCCCGAAGGCCAAGACAATACCGGTCTATGGGGTGCAGTATCCATCGGAACAGATACTACCCTTTGATCCTGGCTAAAGAGCCAAGGAAGTGCGATGGAGAGATTAGATAATTATAACTTTGTTTATCTATTATATAAAGGGCAGTTGTCTGTGTGTATGTGTGTGTGTATGTATGTCCAGCTAAAAGTAAAAAGCTACAAAATAAACACCCACAAAGTTGGTATGTTCTTGATTTGGGGGCCAACTGGGCCATGTTTCCAAGGGGGTCGATTTCTCAGACATTTTATGTACTAATTTTGAAAGAAAATTCCGACCTATTCCTCGAGTAATCTATTATATAAAGGAGAGTTGTCCGTGTGTAGGTCCAGCTAGAAAGGAATGAGCTGGGAGGAGGAGGAAGAGAAAGAGGGAGGGGAAAAACGGGAGAGGGGGAATAGAGAAAGGTAGAAAGACAGATAGAGAGAAGTAAAGAGATAGAAGTTTTAATAAAAAATATGTTACATTTTTGCCCCGGGCAATGCCACGTAGCTCTGCTAGTTAGCTATAAATAAATTTATAAAACGATTCAAACCATTCTAACCACAACATTCACTTTTTGAATCATCACTTTGCTCTCGCTTCAATTCCTCTATGATTAAAAAAAAAAACTTATTCTATTTTAAACGCCGCCGGCTTCCGTTTCAAAATCACTGACGCATCTTCGACCGTTAATTTGTCAAATGCGACTTTATTGACTCCGGCGTGTTTTTCAAAGATATTTCGCTGTGCGCCTTGCACGCAACGCACAGACACGACAGCAAACAGTAGATGGGAAAGAGACGCACGCATTGCATGCTGGTGCCTTTTTAAAATGGCGACGAAGATCCCAGCATCCGGTTTAAAGATTGGTTTAGTCGCCCGGCAGGAGTTGAGCAAAGCGTTGGCGGGGGGTATCGAGAATGGTTAAAACCTGCGAGAGATGTTCCCAGCATAAATAAATAAATGTTAAAATAATAAGTTCTTTTTTTAATATTCCCTTATTCTTTTTAATACAATAGTTTTACCAAAAATATATGAATAATTAAAAAAGAAATATATGTGTATATATATATATATATATATATATATATATATATATATATATATATATATATATATGTGTGTGTGTGTGTGTGTGTGTGTGTGTGTATAAAGACTATAGAATCTATTAAAATAATGCATTGAGCAAGCTCCGTCGACTGAGAGATTATTTGAAAGCCGCTGTGTTGAAACGTTTTAAGCATACAATTGAAATGAAAAAGAAAGAAATAAGAGGACGGAGTAGAAAGACACATATTGGAGGGAATAAAGAGATGGCGGATAAAGGACGAAGAAAACAATAAAGAGGGAGATGAAGGTGTATACTGATAATGAAAGCGAAAGAAGATGGAATAAGCAAAGAATAAACGAAGAAGAAAAGAAAGAAAGGGATAAAGTAAAGAAAGAAAAATATATTAGAATGACAGAGCTTTTTAATTGCTTCCCAACTTTGACTTTTATAATTAAAGTTACTTGGAAAAAACAGTTGTCGTCTCATTTACGAACAATACTAGTACTTCAGTCAGCTGTTGCTGATTGATACTAGATTTTACTTAAATCTTTATTGAATTATCTCCCTTAGTGTAAAAGGCAAAGTAATAGCTATTGGTATATAGAGATATTGAAACAAAGAAACAACGCGCATTATGCGTATGATAATTTAATAAATGCTCCAAATCTGTTTAAAAATACATTCTTATTGATACAATCGTTTCTGGCCATTTTTTTCAAAACACAGTTTTTCTGTATTATAAATTCAAGATGTTTTCAAAAGGTTTCTTTAAAGTAATTTTTGCCCCCCCCCCCCCATCAAATTACTCTCCTCGCTCCATATAAATACAGAACCATTAACATCAAAATTATTCTTTTCATTTTACTTATTTGTCCATGTTTTTCTAAATCAAACCAATAAATTTTTTAGTTGCATTCTTACATAGGAAATAGCCAAAACTAATATTTAAAAGACACTCGAAAAAATTATATCTTTGGATTCAGAGGATAAACATCAAACAATATATAAATAAAAAACATATTTTAACCCATTCATAACACACATATGTTATGATATATATATATATATATATATATATATATATGTATATATATAATATATATTATGTATATATTTTTTGTTTCAGTATTTATGGTAGTTTGGTTTGGTAGTTTGGTTTTACGGCATATCAACCCTTTTTGGGTTATTTAATGCCGAATCTGGTCTTGTTTTCTTCTCTTTTTTGTTTCTTTCCCCTTTTAATATCTGTTTCTATTTAACCCATAGTTGGGACCCTAACAGGTACTACCACTCCGGGTCAGGGTGGACCTGGGAGCAATGGTAATTAAGAGGAGGCTCCACATTCCCCAAAGTCCGTAAGCCGGATCTCACCATCGGATGTAGTTTAAGGTCATATCCAGGACCGGGAGTAGGGTAGGAAAAATAAAAATAAAAAAGGGGAGGGAGAAAGGGAGAGGGGATGTTGTTTTTGTTTTTGGTTTTGTAGAACATAATTAAGTTTTACAAACAAAAAAAAAACAAAAAAAAAACGTCAATGTAGGTGAATTTCGTCTCAGGGAGCCACAGGGCAGCCTGATCTGGTATCACCAGTCAGTATTTATGTAACTGCTTAATACATATGTAGAGCTTAGTATTGGTATAATACTTATGAAAAGTAAGCGGCACAGAAATGTTGGTGTTTGTTTAATTCGTCTGTGTAGCTTATTGGCCATACGTATTTATACTATATAGTCGGATAAAGACAACAAGTATAAAAAATACCTATGTAGATAAATAAGTATTTATAATTATTTGGCGGCACCAATTTAGGCTGAAAACTCTAGTGAGTAGCATTAATACAGCCGTCAAAATCATAGCTTTAATGCATGTTCCTTCATAGTTGAACACTGTCGCGCCAGCTCGGTACGATAGGATTAGACTCTCACCATTTCATGTAGTTGTTCATGGTGGCCGCAGCGGTTAGAGCGTCAGAATTTGAGTTAAACATGGCCTTGTTCCATAGTTTTAAATAATTATCTCTACACTGACGATTCCGTAAAGGCGAAAACTATACGTATGTAGATAAATAAATATTGATAAGTAAGGAAATTGACAACATCTTTGAAGCACTGATTAGAATGTATTAAAGTGAAATATTTTGAAAATCAACAATCGTGCAATTAAAATGAAAAAAGCGCCAATCTGCGCGTAACATCGCAAGGACTACACTTATCCTAACGTCTTAAGAACTTGATGTCTCTTTCTGCTCATATCGTGATTCGACCCCTCGGGGTTAATACCATGAAAATGAGGAAGAAGGAAAGAAAAGAAGAAAAAAAACTGTAAGACAGTCTCGCCTGACAAAGTTGTTCTACAACGAAAGCTTGCAAAAAAAAAATTAAATAAATGAATTTTTCATTTTAATTGCACGATTGTTGATTTTACAAAATATTTCAATTTAAATATTATATATATATATATATATATATATATATATATATATATATATAGCCTGAGTATTCTCCCCGGGGATGAAACGCGGGAGCCTCTGTGTACCTTAATTGCCATAAATATATTTTCATAGCTTACTACCTAGCTCTACTTACGTATCGAGCACTGTTGAAGTAAATACTAAAAATTGATACATAGCAAAAATTATATCTCCTTATAAAATTTTATGTGGATACATGTAATACTAATATATATATATATATATATATATATATAATAAACATTTGTTATTGTTTATTATCTATGTACGTATACGTTTCGTCCTTTTTAAATCGAGACTCATCAGCATAGAAATATAACTACTTAAATCATGCGATTCGAAACCCTAGACTACAAGTATTAACTCAAATCCGACGTCTTTAACCACTCGGCTAATTTTTAATAGCGAATAAACGATGATAATTTTAACACTTTATACATATATATATATATGACTTCTCCATATATATATATATATATAATATATATATAATATATATATATAATATTTATAAATAGATATTAAATTATTTTATTATATATATATATATATGCACATATATACACATATATACACACACACACACACACATATATATATATATATATATATATATATATATATATATATATATATATATATGTGTGTGTGTGTATATTTTTTAAATTTATATTTAGAATTTTTTCGATTCAAATATAAATTGTATAACATAAAGTAATTATAATAGCTCAATAGTGTAAGGCCAGAGCTATGCTATATTCAATATTTTTAATGTAATTTTATACTATTTCAATGTTGTAAAGGACAGATTCACATCATTTCATAAAACTTATTTTTTATTCAGCATACAATTGTTTCGGCAAACGCTAATATATTTGTAAAATGCTCCTGTGCATTTATTTCTTGCTGTGGTATCTTCAGTGATAATTTTACAAAACAAAGCAAAAACGCCCCCCCCCCCCCTAAAAAACATGAAAAACTAGGCGATCAAAGCTTAGATTAAAATCAGTCCTCATTATCAACATTATATATATATATATATATATATATATATATATATATATATATATATATATATATATCGCATAGAAGTATGGTCTCGTTATATTCATTTGGAAACATATATGTATCTTATCCTTTTATCTATTTGTATTTCTAATCATTCACCATCCGCTATAATTATTAATCTAAATATTCCTGCATTAAAATATATATTTCCTCTGACCGTCCTTTGTTGTTTCACTCAGTTTCCTTTATTCTTCGGGGTTTTAGTCATATTATTGCTTATTTTCTGTAACAAAGAAAAGAAAAGAAGATAATTATAAAGATTAATCAACAACTTGCAAATATCAGAAGCTCAATATAAAGTGGAATAAAGCTAAATATATATGGAGAGAGATCGATTTTGACGATGCAAAACCATTTTTAAATCAAACAAAAACAGTTGTAGCAGTCATAGTGCTTTTGTGTATGCTCTTTGGAATTTGATTTCAATCGTTAAAACCTCGCCCCTCCCCCCCTCTCTCTCTCTCTCTCTCTCTCTCTCTCTCTCTCTCTCTCTATATATATATATATATATATATATATATATATATATATATATATATTAATATTAAAGTGTTTTACGTCGTTTCGGGCTCTCTTACTCTCATCAGTGTAGGAGTGGCGGTTGCAAGCGGTCGCATGGGCTCGAACGCAGTTCGTAGATTCAGTCTATAATCACGAGACAAACTCTCAGGACGACACGGCCTCAAGAAATCGACACTGACAGTAATTGAAATTAAGGTATACTTACCCGGGAGGCGGGGGGTGTCTTGTCATCTACAGTGTTCAACGTTCGAGCAGAACTTGCTTATCGCAGAAATGACAACGAACTTTTCAATTTCAAACAGGGCTCTACTGTTAAGACTATCACATCTTTAAAGGAACTTTTAACTATGAATACTTTTTAAATATTAAAGTGTTTTCACTTACATACGACGTCGTTTCGGACACTCTTACCCTCATCAGTGTAGGAGTGGCGGTTGTAGGCGGTCGCATGGGCGCGGACGCCGTTCGTAGATTCAGTCTAAAATCACGAGACAAACGCTCAGGACCACACGGCCGCAAGAAATCGACACAGAGTAAAAAGTGGGTCTTGGGTTTACTTTCGGCAGCCTCGTAACTCGCTTCCCTTATTTTGTCCTTGAGCGATGTTTCTGACAAAGGGGGGAGAATCGTTGGCTAGTTTTTGACCTTGAAGTATTCATTTTCTATTTTTTAAAATTTGTAGCTCTTTACATCAAGTGGCTTCATTTTTTGTCTGGAGCGATTTCCATAATATATATATATATATATATATATATATATATATATATAGTTTTTATTAAAGATGCTTCGTTTTAAAAATTGTTACGTGAATATATCTGGATGAATGCTTAAGTTCAAAAGATCAAAAAAAGGTTTGTTTTCTTTTCTTTCCTTTACAGTTTCTTTTTTATTTTGTTAATTTACATTACTTTTTTTCTTTTACATTTCTTTTGGTTGTTACAGTTCCTTACTTGTGTTAAGGTCCTGCCCGACTTTTATAGTGCTTATTTCTCTCTTTTCACTTTTCTATTGCACTTCTTTCTTTTACAGTCTATCTTTTACACTTCTTTCTCGTTTTAGCAGTTCTTTTTACGGTTCTTCCTTTTGTTTACATGTATTACTTCCTTTCGTTTAACATTTCTTTCTTCTACAGTTCTTTATTTCTTTCTTTCTTTCACACTTGATTGTTTCTTTCTTTCTCTCTTTCTTTTAATTTTTACATTTTTCTTTCTTTCCTAAACACCCTGTAATACACACTATCTTTCCGCCCTCTCCTCTCTCTCTCTCTCTCTCTCTCTCTCTCTCTCTCTCTCTCTCTCTCTCAGTCTATCTTTTCCATCATTCTGGCGCTAAGAGATGCAAGGGACGGAGATTTTATAACGCGGCCATTATGAATAAAACTGAATACAAAACCGAACAACAATCTGTCCGCACGCAAAACGCTTACGCAATAAATAAACACCGCAAATAAATTCAATAACCGAACGTCAAATTGACAAATAAGCCAATATAAATCATGTTTTCCTTTTTTTATTTCATTCGACGCACAAGATGTTTAAAGACGAAACATGACAAGTTTATATTCTAAGAGAAGAGAGATAAAGGGGGATTATAATTCCGACATATTTTAACATGCTGGCTACGAATGTCGCAATAGACTCGACCGTAAAATGAACAATGGAGAAGTCATATATATATATATATATATATATATATATATATATATATATATATATATATATATATATATATATATAATAATGGTAATAATCCAGGTGAAAAATATCCACAGGGTGGTAATCCAGAGAATTTTTACCGGGTTTATAAAAAGTGCTCAATATCAGAATAGAGCTTTATATATGATAATTTTATTTACACAGACATGTACAAAATCTGCGACACTGGCATGTCGATGTTATCGATCAACAGTTACTATAAACTGAGATCTCATCAGGCAGAGTTAGAATCCGATCTTAACCTCAGATCATATTTGGAGAGAATGAAGTGGAGGGATAGAGAAAGAGAAGAAGAAAAGAAATTTAACATTTCAAAAATTAAGGCCGTTAAAAAATTAAAATTAAAAATTAAAAAATCTAAAAACAAAAAACAAAAAATCTAAAATCTAAAATCTGAAACAAAACAGGGCAAATAAATAAATAAATAAATGAATAAATAAAAATATAAGGTGGAAAGAGGAACAAATAATGAGGCGAGAGGTGGTGGGGAGGTAGACACATAAAGGAAAAGAAGGAGAAAGATAGGGCG
>OY744528.1:68372374-68437374 GCA_963556195.1 Sepiola atlantica | reverse complement strand
CATCAATTCAAAAGAACTTCAAATCGTCTTTGAGACAATCTTTGAATCGCTTACGCCGTTTGTACTGTGGGCGAGTATTCCAATTTAGTTCCCCATAAATCACCTGCTTGGGCAGTCTGTTATCAGTAAGATGAACAAGATGCCCAGCTCAACGCAGTCTGTGTTTACTTATACAAGACTCAATGCTATTCAAAAGACGTTAAGCAAGTGCATAAGCAATTCTGTTGGAAACGGCCTCGCAGAAGAAAATAAGCTCTGTAAACATATAACAAAGTTGATACAATACACGCCTCATACACAGAGATTGTAGTTTCTAGACTGGCTTATTGTGAGACCCATGATTATACACGCCCAAGCAAAACTATCCTTGATATCCTGCATATCATTCTGCGAGTGAGCTAGGAGATCCACGTCGTTCGCATAGTCCCGAACAACAGTAGATAATGTCCTTGACAAAATCTTAAAACGCTGTAGGTTATACAGCCGACCCGGTGTACAAAATCGAAAATACACACCTTTGTCATTGTCATAGTTATTGAAAGCTAGTAACAGAGTTAGAGCAAAATAAATCGAAATCAAAGTAGGTGCAGGTATATCACCTTGTTTAACACCATTGTCAACCGCAACGGACTCTGAGAGGCAACCATTGACATGCACTTTAGTATTGTTGCGCAGCTCACAAAAGGGTCTAACAAGGTTAGGAGGACATCCCAACTCCCCCAATACCTTCTACAACGCACACTGGATTAACTGTATCGAACACTTTTGTAAGATCAACAAAAACCTAATATAGATCTCGACGATGTCCAATACACGTTTCCTGCATTTGACTCGGCATAAAGATCATATCAGTGGTACCCCTACTTCTTCTAAGGCCACACTGACCCGAGAAGCACAAACGGACAGATGTAAGCATTCAGGCGATTCAACAGGATTCTGGTAAATACCTTTCCTGTCTCATTCAAAAGAGAGATGGATAATAGTTACTGCACTCATTTTTTCTACCTTTGCTTTTGTATAACGGGGCCATAACGGAGTCACTCCAATCTTGGAATACATGCTCGTCAAACGAGATGTTGTCAATCAACCCATTAATTGGCACTGCCAATTGTCTTCCACCACAGCGAATGACCAATATATGTATACCATCTCCGCCAGGTGCTCCGCATCTCAACTGCTACATAGCCACCTCCACTTCCTCGGGAACAGGAAGAGAATTCATTTCGGCAATGACAGCTTTCTGAAGCAAGTTCACATCAGTACAGACTATCGACGGATTAGTGAGAAGATCAGTATAATGCTCTGTCCATCTATCAAGTAGCTTGCTTAGATCGCTTATCGACTTTGTGCAATCCTTGGATTTTAATAGGGGTACACTAGAATGGCTAGCCACATAGACTACCTTCCTCAGGTCATACATTGCTTTACTGTTCTTAAAATCAGCGGCACGCTGAATATCATGAGCCTTCCGTTATCACCATTTATCCTTCATTCGTCTAAATTCTCTATGCAACTCTGATTTAATAGCTAAGTATGACTGTTCCGTAGACTTCAAATCCTGAGGTGATAAGCCGCTATCAATTCGCCTTTGATGAAGTTCATGCTTTTTCTGTAGCAGTTGTGCGATGTGAGCATTATTGTCATCAAACCAGTTTTTATGCTTTATCTTTGTTATCTCAAGAACATCTGTCGTTTCATAAACACACTTCTTAAAATAGTCTTGCGTACCATCAAACGCTATCTGCTCAAACCTATTCTGTAGGTCTAAAGCAATTTCATCACACTTCAGCTTTGCAACATTTATTCTACGAAAACATTTGACGTTGGCATTCCTTTTGACTCGAACCTTGCCGACATCCTGCAGATCGCGTCTACGGGTGATGAAGTAATCGATCAAATGCCATTGCTTGGATCGTGAATGCATCCATGTGTTCTTATACTTTAGTTTAAGGTAGAAAGAAGTGTTAGTTATCACTAAATTCAGCTCCGAACACATTTGCAGTAAACGCAACCATCTCTTATTCATACTTCCTACTCCATAACATCTGAGTGGACGCTATGTTTGATAGTCCGTAACCATCCTCGCATTGAAATCCCCCAGTAAAACAACTTTATCATCTCGCAGAGCAGTCAAGGATCCTACTAGCTCAAGTGGGCTGTCCAATGTGGGAGCATAAACAGAAATCAGAGTTGCATACCATTGACAAGTAGAGGCAAACGTAAGGTCATAGTGCGCTCATTTAGATCACAAGGGAAGTTCTCGAGTTTGAAACAACCAATTTCTTAACAGCAAATCCTACGCCACGGTCGTTCTTCTGCCGGTTTCCCGATCCAATAAAATACATATTCGGTGCCCCCTCTACACGACTACCCCCTCCAACAATCTTTTCCCTGACAACGCTACTATATTAATATTGAAACGTAACAGTTCTTGCCCAACAAGTGTTGTTCGTCTCTCCGGCCAGTCAGAACCATAATGATCAAGTAAGGTCTTGACGTTCCAACAAGCCATTTTCAAATTACATTTCGTATTACTCATTACATTCATCCCGCTAAGCTAGACACATAGTTGGTATCAACATGTGGATCACATACGCAAAAAATACCAGCACAGCAACAAGATTATAGTGATTAAGGCTTGTCCGACATAACGACCACTCTGAGTATCGGCAACTATGAACCCGGTTGCAGATAAACAGTCCGATGACCAGTAGTCACTTAAAACGCAGGTGTTTGATCGCAGTTTCCTTCTGCTAGATGCCTGATTTAACAAAGGCGAAAGAGAAACATCTCGCAGTCATGCCATATACTCATGGCTGGAACTCAGGTTGCTAGGTAACAGAACGTAATCCATATGCCGGTCAGTCATGCAAACCTCAGTTGACAGGGCTTAAGCTTCTCTGGAGGTTTCTGTCAGGTTTTTTTCTCACTCTTAGCTTTTGGTTCAAAAACCTTAGCCTACAAGGCAGTCGGAGTTCAGTCATACAGAACACGACATTCGCCGTTAACAAGAGCACACTTGGCGTAACAGTACTCACGACGCGCATGTGGGATTAGTTTGACTTGGAGAATCTATGCTTATCGCTAGAACATTTGTGCGCGCTTTCGATACACGTCCACATCAGTCCTTGGGTATACACACACACACACACACACATACACACACACCCACCCACACACACACACATATATATATATATATATATATATATATATATATATATATATATATATATATATATATATATATATATTCTGATTTTTAATGATAGAAAATTCGAAAACAAAAAGATGAACGAATGATGAAGAAACAAGAAAGCCGCTAGAGCCGAGGTGAAGAACGTCAAATATGTACCATACTGATATTTTCAGTGATGGAAAGTTATAAATAAATATATGTTAGAAACGCTAGGTTTATTCGTTATTGAACCTGTGAATGAATGAGGGAAAACCGATAGCGAGGAAACGAACGTCTAATATACAGCTTTCTGATGTTTTCAATGATGGAAAGTTCAAAATAAATATCCGTTTAAAACGCTAAATACGCTATCTTGATGTTTACGCTGTAATCGGCAGTAATATAACTTAAATTCTCCGTATCACCTGATATTTTTATGGTGGTGAGGATAGAGGGAAAGCGTGCCGAGTCAAATGTGTTTCTGTGTCCTGGGTTCGCGCCTTATGACCGTCTGAAATTATCACTTACCTACACTGATTAGAGTAAAAAGCTCGAAATGACGTCGTCTGTAGGTTAATATAATGTAATATTTATTTATAAATACTATTATATATATATGGTGTTCATCTCAGCCGTCGCGTTAGATTCAGCAGGTGTTCGGAGAAGATGCGATGTGTAACACGAATTAAGGAGTGGTTCAACCGATTAAAAAATGGTCACACATCAGCGGAGAGTAGTCATCGTCCTGGCAGGACTCAAACTGCTCGGAGTGCAGGTGTTGTTGAGAAGGTGCGCAAAAAGAGATAATGCGGAACGCGTCGGCGGAGATGAACACCATTCCGGCAGTGGACAGATCGGTGGGCTAAGTGTCTGCAAGAACAAGGGGCTTAATTTGAAGGGAATTAGGGTCCAAACACCGTCACGTATTTGAAATATTTTGTCAGGTCTAAGGTCGGATACGTTTTAGACCGGCCTCGTATAACTGTCCTGTTTTTAAATCTCCGAAACAGTTACATGGTAAACAGCTGAAGATCCCCGTGTTAATATTAGATGCTTTCGTTAAGGTCTCCTGCTTTTGTTTCACTGTTAGATACTTAATCCCCCTTTTTATTTTATTTACTTACTATTATATATTATTTATTTATGAATTTTCCAACAAATGTTAAGTCTACACTATTTTGGATTTAGTTAGTTTCTCTGGGAATTTAAACTGCATTTTCCTTTTTTTTATGTCTTTTTGTTAAAAATAACTCAAAGCTTCTTTAGACTATATATATATATATATATATATATATATATATATATATATATATATATATATATATATATATATATATAAAATAGTAGCTATGTGTGTGTGTGTGTCCGTCTGATCTTTGTGTCTTATGTTCACTCAAACCGCTGGACAGAATTGCTTGAAAATTGGTATGTGGACTACTAACCTCTCAGTGAAGGTCATAGTTTATATAAGAAATATATCACTTTAATGCTGGGGGTCCCCAAGGGGCGGGAAGACCCCCACCACACACTGACAACTGTTTTTCCTTAGATTTAAATGAAATTTAAACCATAGATAAAGGTAAATGACCAAAAATGATGTATATTTCCAAAGTTTCAGCACATTTTGATAATATTAAGATGGTTCCTGAGGGCACAACCCCTCCACTGTAAACATTTTTCTCTTTGATTCAAATGAAATATATATATATAATCAAGGAGAACACCTCTCCGTCTGTGCATACTAAGAAGTGTACTTTCAATATAATTGTATTCACATGCACAATTTGCATGTGAACATAATAGAAGTATTTTGGGGTCTCTGGCTGCCCCTTAAAGAAGCTAATGACAATTTTCAAACATGTTACACAATGAAATTAATCTATTTATTAGCGTTAATTTATAAGTATTGACATATATCTGAATAGCCCGGCTGACATCATCAAGGTTGCTGTTAAAGTAAACTCTCGCTACCATGATGTTGCATATGATGCTATCCCACACTCTAACCTGGGAAACACCGGGTAGCTCTGCTAGTATATAATATATATATATATATATATATATATATATATATATATATATATATATATATATATATATGAGAGCCTGAGAGTATTTGTATTATGGCTTTTTAAAACTGCTTATATCAATGAAAACATCATATTATTTTTCAATTGCATGTCGGATACATTCTCAAAAATACGCTGTCTCCACTACCAAATCTCGGAAGAGAGTTTTTCTTTAGAAAACCTATTAAACACAAGTACATTTGAGAACAGAAATGACACGAAATCATGACACCCTCCACTCCCGAAAATAAAAACAACCCCAGAAAAAATGGAAAGATTAATGTATAACGTTACTAACGTTTCCGACTTAAAAGTTTAGGAAAATTTAAGATTGAAATCCAAAACTTAACAAAGGCTTCCGTTTCCTTGGATGTTTCTCTCCTTGTTTGACAACACGACACTGCCTGGGGCGCCCCGTCGGAGTTGCACGCGAAGGACGACCACTAGAGCGATTCCACCTCTGACGCACCACAGACGCCATTATCGACTGCTTCTCCTACCCTCCTTCTTTCCCTTGTCCTGTAAGTTTGCTTCAAAATTTTATAAAGCTTTTAAACACAGATAAACAAATTAAACAAATATCGAAACGAGAAATGTAGTCATTAATGTCAAATCGTAAAGAATGGCAATACAAATTTGAATGCTTACTTCACAAATCGTCTGCAACGCAGCATTATCCCCGGCCTGACACAAATCACATTTTAATGCAGCAAGAAGATGTCGGTAAAGGTCTAGATTAGAGGCGAGTTAAGATTTTTATAAAATTGTGTATAGGTGATAAAAAAGGCATAAAAAAAGATTATAACATGCTCAACGTTTTGGAGTTTAAATCAAGTTTACGTATTAATTATGTACTAGCGGAACCCGTGTAAATTACACGAAATGATGTTTTCAATACGGGTCCTAATGTAACAAATTGTTAGTAAGTTACACTTGCTTTATTATGAGCCACCCCCTTCAGGATAAGAGTTAAATAATTGTTTGTAATAGTAACTCGTGTACGATGGACATTGCGCATATCTACTAAAAAAGGTTTATATGCCATCCGTTAAAAAAACAAACAAAATAATACTGGCCTACTTTTTAAGCAGTCAACGTAATTAAATAGACAATGCCATTAAAAACAAAAAATAGTTTTAAGTAACACAAAAAAGTAGTTTTTAACCGGGTAATAAAAAAAATGTATTATTTCTTCCTCTTCCCCTCGAAATGTAGAATAAAAATCTTTGAGGTTGGTTGGGATCGAACTATAAACCAGTCGGGCCGAAGTAAAAAAACACCTCGTTAACCATTGCGCCAGGCTACTTGAATGTTTTTCAACATTTAGGTGCGGCACGCATGCGCAGAGCTTTTGCCGGAAGCGTGACACACGAACACACACGCTATCGTATTAATATATAGATTAACACGGAAAGCAACACTTTTTAACACTTTTAAAATTAGTATATCGGCTTATTTTAAAGATGGCGTCCTATCAAATATGGTATTATTTAGGAAATAAGCCGATAATATTAACATATTTCCACATGTAAAATGTGTTTTCCTTCAGATTTCATGCGTAATACTAAAACTATTTTAACTTTAAAAAGTTCAGCATGTCATAATCGAAAAAAAACAATTTTTTATCGCCTATACAAAATTTTATATCGCCTTTTCGAAAAATCTTACCTCGCCTCTAATCTAGACCTTTACCGACATGTCATTATACACAGTTGATTCGTATGTAATATATAGATATCTGATTCTATCTATTATTAATAGAGATTTGGTATCTGTCTGTCTGAAACCGACACTATACCATTACTTCTAGTATGAATAGAGATTTGATATATGTCTGCCCGAAGCCCAAATTACACGATTACAACGATTTAATGCTCAAGTGAATTTACTATACTATTACAGATTAATGTACTATTTTTCAATGTCTAATTCAAAGTCAGTAGTGTAGTATCTGTTCTGTTGTCATAATACCATCCTCCCAGGCATTGCCTCCACTTTTGTAAGGCAGTGTAGTATATATTCGTTCGTAAAGGTACCATACTCACAGGCATTACCTTCTCCTTTATATTGTACGGGGTAGTGTCGTATCTGTTCAGTTGTCATGATACCATCCTCCCAGGCATTACCGCCTTTTTAAGGGCGTGTAGTAACATTTTATTGTTCTGATAAGGGTTGAATTTTTAAAAGATTTTAATAATACAATTAAAAAATAACTAGAGTCGTATGTGAAGCCGAAATTTCCCGATATTTCGAATATACGACACCTTTGTAAAGTGCTTCTATTTCTTGGCCCTGAGAGTCTCTCTGCCACATGGGTCTATTCGTTGGCTGTAAAAAAGCTCTATTGCTATTAAGTTTTCTTTCGTTAAAACCCTGGTATATTCATGCATGTTTAGAACCTTCAAATAAACTACGTGTACATACTTCAACTTTGGTTTAGTTTGGTAGAAAGACATCAAACCAAGTGTTCAATTATTTAATAATGAAAGCATAATATTTATTTATTATAAGTGTTACAGAAGATCAGGTCACAGAAACATGATCCCATCATTGGGTTTCAGTCTGGGACCGCTCCAAGCTTGAGACCGATGGTATCATGTTGATTTGACCTAATCTTTTGTAACACTTAATACTATATATATATATATATATATATATATATATATATATATATATATATATATATATATATATATATATATAATTATATATATATATATAGTACGTTATGAAAATATATTTATGGTAATTAAGCTACACAGAGGCGTCTGCGTTTTATTCCCGTAGGGAATCGTCAGGCTAAGTGAATATATATATATATATATATACATATATATATATATATATATATATATATATATATATATATATATATATATATATATATATATATATATCATCATTGATACTATCATTGAATTTCAGTGTGGGACCGCTCAAAGTTTGAAACACATTGTATCATGTTGATTTGACCTGATCTTTTGTAATATATATATATATATATATATATATATATATATAGTAAGTTATGAAAATATATTTATGGCTATTAAGCTACACAGAGGTGTCTGCGTTTCACCCTCGTAGGGAATAGTCAGGCTAAGTGCATATATATATATATATATATATATATATATTACACGCGATGCTTCAAGCTAATCATACGACTACGCTAGGATCGTCTTACAACCTGATGATTGCAAATCTTTAGTAAAGATCGAACTATACTGGAGTCATGACCGTCAATATTTTCGGACGTATGAAATGTTTATAACATTTACTCATATCCCTGGAATTAAAACAGATTTATTCACTCGAGGAATAGTTTTTCGAAAAAAAAAAGACTAATAATTCTGTATTACAGATGTTGACCAATTTGAGAAAAGTGTTATAGTGCCAACAACAGTTTTGATCTCTACCCAAGGGACACCATTCTGTGAAAACTGCACGCATCATTCATAAACTATCATCTTCAAGTTTGACCAAAGCTACACTGTAGGATTCAAGTCACGTGATGGACTTCATGAGCCAGAACCAGGGTCGAGTGTTGGAATTATTCTGAACTTACCTTATCGCTGTCATAAAAGGGCTCATCTCTACCTGGCGTACAAAACCCGGATGTGAGAAAGAACGAGTGCACGCCGGAATCAGAGTATTTATGCATACCGACCATGTGTGACCGGTGTGCATTTCACTCCGTAAAAGATTAGCTGAATATAAGCTTTAAGCTACGTTTTATAAGTCGACGGGCTAAAGTCATTGAGCGATAAGGATCAGTATTAAAAACTGTGTTGTTGGAGAAAAGTATACAACGTAACGAATTTCCAGTGGCGAGCACATTTTCCCGAGATCAGTACGGTGTTGTTGGAGAAAATTATACTACGTGATAAATATCTAGTAGCAAACACGTCGTTGCACTGAATACGGTGTCATCTGAGAAAAGTGGCGAGCACGTTTTTCTATCAATAGAAACCATCTTTCCCGCCTGTTTTCTTTTTTATTCCCTTGAGCCATGAGCACAAGGAAAACAAGTCATAAGTGTTTGTCCTTTGAAGTTCCGAGATACGAAATTGTAACCTTGACTGAAAGTGTTGAAGCATTGTCCTACATAAAAATAAACCGCCGTCTACGTAAAAGTGGCAAATCATTCAGCCACGCCTAAAACTTCTTCAAAAATGCGGTGAAGGAATTGCTGGTGAAATTGACAACTCAGTTTTAATGTGATGATCATAAAAAACCGAGATCGATTTGCCAAACCGATTTTAATGTTTATAATTTCCACTTTCCGTGAAACATTTTTCTATTGATTTCTTTTGAAGAGATATCCTTGTGACTAAAGTCAACCTATCACCTTCTCCCCTCCCCGATACCTTAGCCAATAACCCCCAATTTAATTTTTTAACAATAGCAAATTAATTTTAAAATTACTCGTGTTATTTCTTTCATGGCATCTTTAATTTCATTCTATTTGTGCGATATTTTTAACATAGGATGTGCGAGGATGTGAATAGTTAAAATCCGGATCATATTTTAAAGTTTTACACCTTTGCACATTCGCTGTTAAAAACGGTGCACAAAGGAAATGCATTTTTAAACTCCTGACATCAAAAGGTTAAGACCGGTTCCATTAGAAGATCGTTTTACTACAAGATTGAATAATGCAATGACCCTCCTAACGCAATCTTTGAAAATAATACATTTTTTCGAATTTGTCGATATAGTGAAACAACCCCCCCACACACATATATATATATATATATATATTTATTAATATATATATATGAACACACACACACACACGCACACACACACACACATATATATATATATATATATATATATATATATATATATACATATATATATACATACATATATATACTAGCTCTATTAATAACTACTTAATTATCGAGAACTATTGGAAGGGATATATATCAAAATTATAACCTAGGACTTAATCTAAATGTATCCTATATGAATTGCATTTTATTATCATTTATTATATACGAGTGGTATGGCTAAAATTATGTATTCTACAAAATATTGAAAACCGAGTAGTTCTGTTAGGAGTAAGAGGACTTGTGATTGAAAGGGTGTCATCTCTTCCGACACCGTCTACAACGTTATTAATCAAACCAGAAACTGGTGCGTGGATTAAATATACAGGGTGGGCCAAAATAAGGGTCCTATCTTTAAATTTGAATAACTTGAATTTGAATAACTTCCACAAAATAAAAGTTAAACTCACCAAACTTTATGTGTGTGTAGACTGACCCTTCCGAGATTTTTTGAAATAAACAAAACAAATTTTAGCCGAAAAACACTTCTTAAAACTTACAAAAACTAAAGTATTGTTTTTTACACTGTTTTGAGTTTTTTAAGCAAAAATAATGTTTTCTAAATGAGGGTACGTTCCTTAGGGCTAATACGGCTCATGCTTGCTTCGGAAGGGGTCCTTTACTTATTCTAAAAAAAAAATTTAAAAAATCAATAAATAAAAAAGTTATGAATTTTTAAAAATAGGACCCTTATTTTGGCCCACCCTGTATAAAATGTCAAAAACGGTTGGAAATGAAGTTTTTATTGTTTCAGAATACGAACCAGTAGATGGCGATAATGAATAATGAGAGTGATTCTTGTATGTAGTTTTTGTTCATTAGCCGTTTCAAAGAATTAAAATAGTGACAATCTCACCCTATTTTATATATACTAACAAAAATTGTGTCTGTTCTGTGGTCATGTAAAGTGGTAGTGATATATATACTCGCAAAATAATTTTTGCTAGTATATATATATATATATATATATATATATATATATATATATACCTCTCCATAAAAACGGAGATGTTAACCCCTTGGAGAATGGTCTCATGGTCACAGAACGGATACTACACCCCCAAAAGCATGAGGTAATGTCTGGGATCATGGCAGACGACCATTTACAAAACTACCCAGCCAAACGTGGAGGTAATACTTATGAGGACAGTTTCATAACAACAGAACATATATCATACTCCCTCACCCCATAAAGGAAGAAGTAATGCCTGGGAGGACGATCCTGTTACAAGCGAACAGATACTACACTACCCCTTGAATTGAGCATTCAAATATATTACATTTGTCTGAAATAGTATAGTAAACTGACTTGAGCAGTAAAAGATAATAAAATAGTACAATTAATAGAAGTAATAGTAGAGTTTCGGTTTCAGACAGACCAAATACTAAATCTCCATACATAATATATATATATATATATATATATATATATATATATATATAGAATAGTTTTTTTTTATTATATTCCAATAACCATAGTTTGTTTTATTACTTTTATTTTTATTTTTATTTTTATTTTTTTCACATTTCCAAAAATTCCAAATTTCTGTGAGATATATTTAACGGTCCGTTTCATTTGTTTTGTGCCAAATCACATTTGTATGTCAATATCGTCTCTGCAACACTACAAAATCATCAGAAAAGGTTCACAAATATAAGAGTTCTTAGATTAGAGTGTCTTGAAAAACACCCACATCATACATCAGTTTCATTTTAAGGTGAAAATAAACAAAAGAACAAACAAATTTTTTAGAGCAAACACTCACATGTGTACGATCAAACTAATCAGCCATTTTTATTTTTAAAATTTTTTTATTTTCGTTCAAAGCTAGTATCTCCCCCCAAAAAATTAGTGCGATCAGTTTAAAAACTTTAATTCGGTAATATTTGCTAAAATATTTAATATGTACTATAATTTATTTATAAAGTTCCAGTTTATTTGAAGATAATTTATTTTTTTATTAAAGTTACCTGAATGTTTATGATGCGAAACTCATTTAAGCAGATCATTATAGAGCTAGTCTCAATGTGTCAAACCGTCCATTCAATCAACTATTAAAAAAGTTTCTTCTACATAAGTGTTTATATGGAATTTATATAGTATTTATTAGTAAACCCTTTCTAACAATATTGAGACAAGCTTACCTTCCAAGAAATTCATCACTCAGCCACTAGTTTAAATGCGAAACTAAGGGGGTTATATTTACGGCGAAATATATCCTCCATATTTAGCCAGATTACGATTTCGAAATATAGAATGGGCATTATATATTTATTTATTTAATTTCTGTTATCAATAATTGACAAACATTGAGCTGAATCTTCAAAAGAGGACTAAAAAGTAAAAGGATCTGATGATATATGATAATACATATATTGTCTTTAATAATTATATATATATATATATATGTATAGTGCTTGTATGGTTGTTATCTCATAAGCATTAATCGAATGCAACAACGGTGTCTATAAGATAGTGCTCAATAACAGATAGAGCTGTATTATACTATACATTTTTATTTATTTATACATTTTTCAGCTGTGACTTCATTTGAAATCCAGCATCCTCAAGTCGTAGTACGTAAACTAAAATTTATTTACAGTAAAGTTAATACGGCCTGGGGATGCGAGACTTGGAATAAAGTTACAGCTAAAACATGTATTCACATACGTAGCTAATAATGTTTGTATAAATCAAAATAATTTCTAATATATATATATATATATATATATATATATATATATATATATATATATATATATATATATATATATATATATATATATATATAACCTACCTATGTATGTATGTATGTATGTATGTATGTATGTATCTACATCTCTCGTTACGTTTTGATTTTCTTCGTATGACCGGCACTCTACCTTGTAAAACATGTCAATTAATTTTTTTGATTAAAGTTTTGCCCCATTGGCGCAAAGTCTGACTGAGAAATTGGTAAGAAGAATCGAAGACAGATGAACAAAGGAAGAACTCAAATAAATAAAAGAAAAACATACAGATACAATAAATATACGAATTAAGGGAATTAATATATAAGAACAGAAACACAGAAAAAAAGGAGTTATTCTCACTTTTTCAAATTGTGTAAAAAACTTTTTTATTATTATTTTCAAAGAATGTTAGATAAATAAACACAATTAAACGAGGAAAAATAAAGGCATTTACAAGAAATATAACACAATGCATAAAATAACACCAATGTTATATCCTGAATGAGTCTCATTTTACCATTTATATTCAGTCCCGCGAATGAAATAGTTTATTTTCTAATATTTCCCACACAATCAACGTCATCATCAAAAAGGCAACTTTAGACACAACATAATGTATACGATCAGAATATTTTTTTCTAATTCAACATTCAAAGTTCTTCAAATGTAAGATTATTTTATAACATAAAGTCAGCTATAGCTCTATAGTGCGTGACTAGAGCTATTTTACAAAGTTTTAATTATTTTACCCTGAAAAAAAAATGATGGTGAAGGATAGATGTTCACAGGAAAAATACATTTTTAATCAAGGCAAACAATTGTTTCGGCTAAAACCAAGTATATCGTTTTCAATAATTTTAAAGTATTTCAAAATATGTACAGATGTACGTTTTAAAATACATAAAAATACGTTTCAAAAATACGTTTAAAAACACATTTAAAGATACGTTTAAAAACACATTATTAAATGTGTTTTTAAACGTATTAATTATTGAAACTTTATTATATATATATATATATATATATATATATATATATATATATATATATATATATATATATATATATATATAGTGTGTGTCAGGTTATATTAAAAAGCAACCAATAAAGTGCTTGATCGCAAAGGAGTGAGAGCTAATATGATTTATTTGAAAACTATGTTACATATTTCAGAAACGTACCGCGGTTTCATCCAGATGGGCTGACCTTTTACTTGTTAAAAAAATTATATGCTCAGTAGAATCGCCAACGGTCTGAATAAGGTCAAATCACGATGAGAAATGGCGTGATAACGATATAAAACCGGTGCATTCCTGAAAAGTCTCTCTGGAAAAAATATATTGGTTGGGAATTAATTGAGTTTTATTTTATTTATTATTTATAGTTTTTGTTTGAAAAGGTTTTTATTTCATTCTACTAAGTGTTTTATCTAATTATTCTCTTGAAGTCTGGTATTTTTGATTTTTATTTAAGGTGTTGTTTGTAGATCGTAGGAGATTACCGGTGTCATGAAAAGTTAAAATATTGATAATTGTATCGGATTTATTATTTATTTTAGTTTTAGTTTTGTGTTTTAAAGGTTTTATTTTCATGTTTCGTATTTTTTAAAAATCGTCTCGAAAAAGAAATAAATAAAAGGGACCTGGCGTCTGAATATACAGGGTGGGCCAAAATAAGGGTCCTATCTTTAAATTTGAATAACTTGAATTTGAATAACTTCCACAAAATAAAAGTTAAACTCACCAAACTTTATGTGTGTGTAGACTGACCCTTCCGAGATTTTTTGAAATAAACAAAACAAATTTTAGCCGAAAAACACTTCTTAAAACTTACAAAAACTAAAGTATTGTTTTTTACACTGTTTTGAGTTTTTTAAGTAAAAATAATGTTTTCTAAATGAGGGTACGTTCCTTAGGGCTAATACGGCTCATGCTTGCTTCGGAATTTTAAAAAAATCAATAAATAAAAAAGTTATGAATTTTTAAAAATAGGACTCTTATTTTTGCCCACCCTGTACTATTAAAAACGGTGCGTTGTTGACGTGTCTCTTTTAAAATAAGTACTGGGTCAGGGTTGAAATAATATATGGGCCTTAATCGTAATTGAGTTATATTAAATTTATTTAATTATTTATGATGGGTGTTGTCAAAAGTGTGTTTATATTTAGGAATAACTGAGTGGCATAATTTATTGATTAGGCTCTGGGTGGATTCGTAAAAATCTTGTATTTATTCATTATATTTAATTATTATTTTTTTAAATTTTTGTTTGTTTATTATTTTTAGTTTTGCATTTTCCCGAAATGTATTTTTATAAACTACACACACACACACACACACACACACACACACACACACACACACCCATATATATATATATATATATATATATATATATATATATATATATATATATATATATAGAGAGAGAGAGAGAGAGAGAGAGAGAGAGAGAGAGAGATAGGGGTTAATTGTTATGTAATGGCTGGACTTTTATTGAGGATATATTTTGTCAGTGAAAGTGTTCATCTAGGGGTATCTAATGTTTTAACTATCATTATCATATGTATTTATGTTCTGTTTATGTATTTAGTTAATTATGTTGGCTTTATCAAATAAGGTTTATGACTCTATTATAGGGTCTGTGTGAGGCGGGGGTATTATGGTTAAACACATCTATAATTCCTTTAATTCTGTGGAATTTGATAGTTATATTTCTAGGTATTTAATTGGGGGGATTCATGTATTTACTATGTTAGAAGTCTTAAAAAGAGATGGGGTATCTACTGGTTAATGTTTTATCTGTGGTGCATGGGATTAGTTTGTATTGGGATTTGTAGGGGTGATGTAGTTGTTGTTGTAGTATGTGCAATATACCAGGGGTGTGTTATGCTGTACATAAAAATGAGTATATTTTAGGAAAGGTCTTGGGAGAGTGGCTATTTTATATGTTTTTAATGTTTTAATTTTTTTGTTTTTTAAATTTTTTATAAACTCTATAAACCCTTTAATAGAAACACAATCAAAACTAGTTATTCTTGCTTTCCATCCGTAGGATCCATTCTGACTTCTTAAGCAACACCATCAACCAATCCCCTTAACCCCCGCTGCTCATGTAAAAGAGGGGAGGTCTGCCCGTTAGGAGGAGGGTGCAGAATCAATTCCATTGTAGACGAAGCCAAAGTCATACACGGCATGGATACCAAGAGGGACGAAAATCTATATCGGAATGACTAAAGGAACCTTTAAACAAAGACCATACGCCCACAACAACACCTTTAGATATCCAAAAAATACCACATCACCACCCTAGCAACTACTATATGGGAACTCAAGAGGTTGCATTTGTATTTAAAGGTTCCTTTCCGGTTTTTAGAGGGGACTGGCTTGATTTTCGACAAGTTTCCATCGTTTCTACATTGTAACCTTTTTTAAAAGATCCCCCATACACACACTCCATCGTCTAGGCGAATTGATTTCTTCTTTCTTTTTATTTCATTACGATCTTATTTGAAAGATAAATAAATGTGTATCAACATTTCCAAAATGTTGATGTTTATCTATTCATATGAATAAATCCGAAAGTTTTTGTATTCAGTTTACAAGAAAATTATGAATAAACTGTTTATTATTTAACATTTTGGTTTAAGTTTTAAGTAGCGATCTTTGCAAGGCGATAGCGATCCGGCAAAGCCAGCTAGTATATATATATATATATATATATATATATATATATATATATATATATATATATATATATATAACTCAGATTGTCAGTTCGTGTCATTAACCACTTAGCCACCGTCACCTCCAGCAACAACAATAATAATAATAATAATAATAATGATGATGATGATGATGATGATGATGATGATGATGATGACGATGATCATGATCATGAAAAAAGCAGTGTATGCATATATATGTATGGCACCCAGTCACAGAGCAAGTTGAAAAATAAAACAGAAAGACAAGCAGATATAGATAGCGAGATGAGAAAGAAAGCCAGTGTAGGGGAAGGGGGTACAGGGGAGGAGGGGGTATTAACAATTTATTTTAAAGTAAAAAACGCACATAGCAATGAGTGTTTTGTGTATTTCTTTAAAGAATTTGAATCTCGTAAACTTTCAACTAATTCTCTAATAGTGTTTACGGTGCGGGCGGTTTGCCCACCCGCGGCCAACAGCGTTCGGTTTCACAATTGTCACGACACGAGAGACTTGTCGGTTAGCTGGAAGAAAATTGGCGCACGCAGAAGAGAGAAGACTCTCTTCTTCAAAGTGACCCGGGCGGATTTCCAGGCGAAATCACAGCTTTGGAAATAACACGATAAAGAGATGGGACCTATATCCCCAATTTCTCTCTCTGTCACTATGTCTCTCTCTCTCTTCCTCTTCCCCCTTCTCTCTCTCCCTCCCTCTCTCTCCTGATTTGACACAAATAGGGTGTATTTCCCTACTCGTTGTGTAACACTTTGAATTGGGTTCATTGGTTAGAGAGCTCGGAATTCAGTTAAAGGTGATTCGTGTTCCAGGGTTCGAATTGTGCAACCGGTTTGAACAGTTATCTCCACACTGGAAATTTCGCTATGATGAAACATATACGCTTGTGGCTAATAATTAAATATTGATTATTAAAATAATTATTAATTAACTAGAAAATAAAAAGGAAATACCGAAAAATGTTTAATTATGAACTTTTCGTCTTTACACACAAATACACACACACACACACACACACACACACACATATATATATATATATATATATATATATATATATATATATATATATATATATATATATATATATATGAACAATGGTATTTTAAATTCCAATGACAAAGTCTTTATTCATATTTTTACTTGCCGAATTTAAACAAAAAATCAATGTAACTCTTGACAATTGTTTTGCGCAGAAACGAACAACCAGGAATAAACATATAATTACCAGGATCTTTCGCCACTTCAGCTCATCAGAAATCGACATATCATTTCAGAAGAAAACCCCTAAGCAAATATATATATTTATATATAAATACTTTTGAAGAGCTCTTTCGACTATCATCTCGTCCGGAGAAACCAATAGTTTGAATGAAACAATAATATGACTGAAAATAAAGAGCACAGGGGGAATTGAAGTGCCAGGGAAATACCGATAGGCGGGTGGACTTCCTATACTAGAACTACCCAATACATAATACCTTAGCCCGAATGATAAAGGTCATTTAAATAGCCAGTCTCTCTCGGACTGATTATCGAGAATGTATTATCGACTGGTATTTAAGTAGTAAAATCATCAGCCGATATTTGCCGACTGAATAATTTTAGAATCTGTTTATTTACTTCCTTCTCACGACAGGAAGATATGACACTAGGTAGGAAGGTGGGAAAAGAAAGTCAGCGCTCCAGCGGAACAGCCATGCTGGCCTCTAAAAATAGCCTGGGCAGCCCCGTCGGCATTCCCTGGTAGGGAGGTGAGCCTGAGGCAATCGGCAATAAACTCACCCTTTCCCAAAGAGGGGAGGCAAGGTGTGGGAAAGTGGACCTCCTAAAACTACACAAGGTCTAGGAGAGTGGACCCCCTAGGACTACGCAAGAATAATACCTCTGTCGGACTGATAAAGGCCACCGAAATGACCAGTTTCTGTCAGACTGATTGTCGAGAACGTATTCTCGACTAGAATTTAGACGGTACAATAATCACCTAACTTTTGCTCCATGCATCACCTCAAAACACTCTATTTAATAGTTACTGGCACAGCATAGATTTTCAACCAAATGCTGGTCAATAGCCGAGTTTAAAGTCGCAGAGGAAGGGTGACAAAGGAATCCTGCCCGTCCCTCTCTTATCTAAGATGGAACGTGCTGGTTTATGCGGATCTGCAAATGCAATAAAGTTCGCCCTATATAACCAGCCCACACTGGCATTTAAAATTGTGGACAACATTACTATGATGTATATAGGGCAGACTATCCTTACGAAAGAAAGGAAAACAGGGTGTGTAACATACACCAAACGCAAAGAAACATAGTAGAAGCAATTAATGATGCTTACAACAATCCGCTTACCAAGTTTTTCGCCTATCCAGAGTCATTTCAAATAAATGGGGCATTTTGAAGGGCCAAATATTTTAGGGGATTTGAAATCAGCAACCTGTTTATTGATGCAGTCATTACTAAGGTCTTCCGGGTGACCATTATAAATATATATTTCTTTTGATCCTATTCAGTTCGGAATCTATTCTTCTGTAAGAGCAGATCATAAGGGCTCTATCTACCAAGGTGTAAATTAGGCCCATCTTTCTAGATTTCGGTACTAAAGAACAACCAGTTTAGAAAAATAACAAAATAAATGGTAGTGAGAAAAACATCTCTTGAACGTTCAAAAAGGACATCCAAGAAGGGAAACCAGTTATCCTTCTCACTTTTCATAGTAAACTGTAGAGCCCCATGAAAGGAATTCAGCTCACTAAAGAAAACTAACGCTTCACTTTGCGAAACATGGTAAAAGTGTTGTCAACATATTTAACATCAGTTGTGGGTGTGGTTAACGAACTAAAAAAACGGATTCGTAGTATCCGACGAAAATATCAGCTAAAGTAGGGGCCAATGGACTCCTCATTGAGACCCCGGCGACCTGACTGTACATAAGATCAGCGAAGCTAATCTCCATTGATTTGTACAAAAGAGTATAAATTCTATAAATATCTCCTTTGAAAAGCAAGGGCCGGTCAGGCGACCATCATAGAGTGCGTCGGCACAGATACGTATAGTCTCATCTAATGGTATATTGGCGAAGAGACTAGAGCCATCAAAAGAACACATAAAGCATTTCTCAAAGCCCGAATCTAACCCACGTACACGGTCAAAAAACCGATAGGAATCAGATATGCAGTGCGTAGTATATAACTCTCGCACAGATTGTAAGATTTCTAAGAGCCAATGAGCCAAAGAATGTTGGTCAGACCCTATCATAGATAATTTGGGGTTCAGAGGATCAGTCTGCTTGCGTATTTTCGGAAGACTATATAATCTAGGACGAAGTAAACCAGAAAGTCTGATCCTGTCATAGCCTTTCTTGGAAAATAACTTCTTTTTGAATAAAGCAAGTAGACGTTTCTGAATTTGTATATCATTATTGCAAGTATTATCCGCTAAATCGACGAGGCGAAGTTTACAAAATTTAGATGTGTCATTCAGAATAGATAACATTTCCCGACGTAATTTGTCTGTTTTACAAATATAAATGTCTGTGTTTCACTTAAACACTTTTACTGTTTTAAAATGCGTTTTATTCCAGACAAAATATATATTTAAGTTTTGCTAAATCGGTGTACCAAGTCATTTCATACCAGAAACCATCTCTAGCGAAATTGGAGAATGACGTTTCATTTGAGAAAACAAAACCGTGAAAGAAGCGACGGTTTTCCTTTTATTAATATTGGTACGGGAAATACAAAAATCTAACCCTTCGACAAAACTTTGATTTTGATGTCAGTTAAAACAGTATTCGAAAAATTAAATATATGTTTGCTTCCATTAAAATTTTTTTTTTTTTAACATAGTTCACCCCAAACAAGGCAGGCCGCCACTGTAGACGTAAGGGGCTACTGAGAAAGAAAAAGGGGAGAAGGAAGGGGGGTCAACCTAACTTGGGATCTGCGCAGCGAGATGTCTGTTTACATTAGTTTTAAATTTCTGCATGTCTGTTCTGTCGGGAAAACAGGGGGCAGGGAGAGAGTTCCAGAGGCCAGCAGTACGAGGAAAGAAGCTACTTGAGTAGAAGGCTCTCCGACATCTGGGAACCTCCACAGTGAATGAATGAGATTTAGTTGATTGTCGAGTTGGTCTAGTGAATTTACGTCGAGGGGGCACCAGAGTAGCCAACTCATCGGAGCATAATCCATTGAGGTATTTGTAAAACAAGCATAAGGATGCTACATTGCGGCGATTGGACAGAGGCTGAAGCTTGGTTGACAGTGAGGGTCCTATTAGGTTGGCGATTCTTTTTTGGACCTTGTCAAGAAGGGAGAGACTAGTAGATGATGCACCAGCCCAGATGTGACAATACTCCATGCATGGGCGGATGGTGGCTTTGTAGAGATACAGGATTATGTCAGGTGTGAAAAGTTTACTAGCACGGTAGAGGGAGCCAACCTTCTTTGCGGCAGCCTTGGCAATGTCTTCAATGTATTTGTTCCAACTTATGTTTCCTGTGAAGGTCAGGTCGAGGAGTTTGAATGATGAACCTTCAGGTAGGGTGCTATTTGCCATGACAATCGGTGGTTGAAAAGGTTCCCTGTAGTTATTGAAGGAAAGGAGCTTTGTCTTTGCGGCATTAAAAGTTACCAACCATTTATGACCCCAATCCACCACAGCCTGGAGGTCATTTTCTAAAGATTCAGCCATTGCCTCGGATATGATCGCGTCGGTTTTGCCAACATGGCGAGAGTAAAGGGTGGTGTCATCAGCAAATAAACCAATCTCAGACTCTATGTCATCAGGGAGATCGTTCATATAGATCAGGAACAACAAGGGTCCAAGGATAGATCCCTGGGGTACACCAGCATTTATGTCATGTTGCTTAGATGAACGGCCATCGAGGACAACCTGAATTTTTCTTTTGTCTAGGAAGGATCTAATTATATTTAGTAATTACCCAGTAATACCGTATGAGCGTATTTTCAGGAGAAGCCCTTTATGCCATACCTTGTCAAAGGCCTTGGATATATCAAGCGCTACTGCCCTAGCTTCTCCTGCCTTGTCGAGTGTATGATACATGCGTTCCGAGATGACCGTTAGGATGTCTGCAGTAGATCGTGCTTGTCTAAATCCATACTGGTGGCCAGATAGTAGTTTAGCATTAACTAAGTGTCGTACTATCGCTAGATTGATTATGGATTCAAAGATTTTAGCAAAGATCAACAGTAGACTGATTGGGCGATAGTTCTGAGGATCTGTTCTATTCCCAGAATTCTTGTAGACTGGTACCACAGAGGCAATTTTCCAGCTATCGGGGAAGCAAGATTCAGCTAGACATTTATTGTAGAGTTTGGAGAGGACAGGGGCCAGTTCAGCAGAGCATTTCTTTATTACTATTACAGGTATAAGATCAGCCCCACAAGCTTTGGAGGTGTCAAGGTTTTTTATGATGTCTCTGACCTGGGATGGGGTGATGACCAGGTTATCAAGTGTGGCTTCGGTCAGCAAAGGGAATTTGGGGAGGGGGTGGTTATCTGAGTCCAAAGTAGAGTTAGAAGCGAAGCGGTTGGCAAGTAGTTCAGCCTTATCAGTGGCCGTGCAAATGACAGCATTGTGGGTTGATAGTGAGGGAATCGTTGATTGACCATTATTCACTACACTATTGTAGATTTTCCAGAAATCACGAGTGCCAGGTTTCTGTGACTGGATGCGTTTTTTGTTAACTCATTATACCTTCTCTTCGCTTCGCCTATCACGGCCTTGCAATTATTTCTTGACTCTATAAATTTATGTCTATTATTAGCTGACTTATGGCGGCTGAATTTATGGAATGCTTGTTGTCTCTCAGAAATGTCAGCTGCACATTCCGAGGTGAACCATTGAGGAGAGTGAGGCTTGCTAAAGAATTTTCGCATGGGGACATAGGCTTCAATGCCGGCTTTGACCCATTCAGTTAGTTCGTTTGCACACTGGTTGGTAGGGAGTGAGAAGGTTTCCCTCCATGGGGCGTTACTGATGTGATCTCTGATTGACTCAAAATCAGCCCGCTCGTAGTATCTTGTTGTTTTGAGCAACGGTTCATCAGCTTTTGGACGACTTTTTAGGGTGATATGTATCATTAGCACAATGTGATAAGAATTCCCGAGTGGGCTATGGGCTTTCGTCACACAAGCCTCGGGCATTGAGGTCAAGAAAAGGTCTAGAAGTGAGGCTTGTTGGTCTACTCGATCGGGGATGCGGGTCGGAAAATCGACAGTCTGAGAGAGGGAGTGAGCTAAGGAGAAATTATACGTAGAGTTGCCAGCTGCGTCAGTAAGGCTAGAGAATCCCAACCAGTCACGGTGGTGGGCATTAAAGTCTCCAAATACATGTATCAGGGCATTCGAGTCAATTAAGAGTGCTCTATATATGCTTACAGAGAGAGAGAGAGAGAGTTTAGCAGAGTACAGTCCTGGGTCGACGGGGAATGGTATAAGAAATATAAGTAGCTGACGCTGTGATGTAAAGTCAGTCTAAAGCACATGTAGTCGTGGTCATCCGATTCTAACCTATGTTCTCTAGTCAGGGGGAGGGTATTCCGAACATAAACTCCTAGCCCGTGCATATGTTTGTCAGAGTCTTTACGGTATAGTGGGAGGTAGTCAGTCATATCAAAGTGGTGAGAGTAGATTGAGGATTGAAGATTAGTTTCACTTAGGGCTAGGATATCCGGGGAGTTTGTCATGAGAAAGGTTTCTACGTCGTTGATGTTGGTTCTAAGTCCCCGGATATTTGTGAATGCGAGCCTCAAGGGCGGAGGCGAAAGTGTTTTTTGGTGGGTGTCTGGTTTAGGTTTGCTTTTATTTCTTTGTAATGACATGTTTGGTTTGATTATAGAGTGGGTTGGCCAAGGTGGGTACTTGTTTGGTGCCAATAAGCTCACACAACCAGTACATTAGTCACGACCTGGTCCATGGGGGTTGTGGCCTCGGGAAAGCCCACCGGAGATAATTGCAGGGTCCCTTTCCATGCGCGACATGGCACATACAACTACCCACGGTATTATGCAACTGATGATGGAGCAGTCGTTCTTGGCGCTACCCAAGAGTTTGGGCTCCTTACTATCAGTCGGAAACAGCAGCCAGACAAGCTGTCTAACCTGTACCCTCAACCTGTCGGAACAAGAGAGACCCAGACTGGTCATGTAAGACTTAGTGACGAAAACTTTTCCCCAAGTTGCCCAAATAGAGAGAAGGAGAACGGCGTTCATTGTCCTAGTAAGGAAACAAGGCTAGGTACTGAGTGTTTAGAGGGGTCCCTCTGCTGTTACCTCTACGCCTGACTAATAAACAAAGAAGGAGTGCAAGGGCCGGTGATAGGCAGAACCTATCTACTCCTTAAGCAATTGTAGGCTTGCAAACAGGATATTTTGTTCGAGATTCCAACTCTAGGAAGATTGTCGATCAAGACTGAGGAGACCTTCCTCCCCAAGATTTCCTTCTCTTAGATGGATTTGGTTCACAACCGTATCTTCTTCGAACAAGGCGAGCAAGCTGTTTTTCATTTTGAATTAAAGCACGTTGCTTGGCAAATTCTTCTACTGATTGACAGATACTCTCAGAAACGGACATTTTTTTTATACGAAGACAAGAAACTTGACTACCGACCAAAGACGATGACGAATACTAATATAATATTCAAGCTTTTCTGTCATCCTATTGATATCATTACGCATAAAGGCACGCTGCATAGATAAACTGGGCCTGACTTTGGACACAATACGCTTTATATATATATATATATATATATATATATATATATATATATATTATATATATATATATATATATATATGGTGGCGGTCTATTCGATTTCGAATATGACCACTTTTGGCGTATCAGTGTGATATTAGTGTGAAGGTTTCCAGTGAGAGGCGTGGATGTGCCTCCTCAAGCCTACCAGACTTTTACAGACCATACCACGGATAGAGTGGGTGTTGTGATGATCTGAGGGGATGCCATAAATCAAGCCACCTCTTGTCCGTGCTTGATTTTTCAAAACATGCACTCGTTGGTGATGTAACAAACCTGCACGTGAAATAGTTACCTAGTTGCAAGCTTGGCATCTTAGGTGTTCCATATTTCCTTCGTGTACTGGAGGTGTCATGTCCCGTCTCTTCTTCGCTGCTCTCTTCCGCTGCGGGTGTTTCGTCCTATTCTTTTCAAAAAGAGTGCTGCCTCCGAAAAGCGCTTTCCCCCACCTTTACTTATCTACAGCCCCTCCTCCAACATCAATTCCAAAGCACCTCAAATTGTCTTTGAGACAATTTTTGAATCGCTTACGAGGTTTATGGTATGGACGAGTATTCCCAATTAGTTTCCCATAGATCACTTGCTTGGGCAGTCTGTCATCATTGATGAATAAGATGATCAGCCTAACGAAGTCTACGTTTCCTTTTAAGAGACTCGATGCTTGGAACAGCAGCTCGTTCCAACACTTCGGTGTCAGGGGTAAAGCTATCCCAACGGATGTTAAGTAAGTGCCTAAGGAAATTATGCTGGAAATGCTCCAGAATGCGAATATGAGCTCTGTAAGTGGTCCATGTCTCACAAGCATATAACAAAGTTGATACCATTTAGGCCTCATACACAGATCTTAGTTTCCAGCATGACATCACGTGGTGCCCACACCCGCTTCCCCAAATAACCAAAAGATACACCAGCCCTCCAATACGCCCATCTATCTCAGCATCCAACGACACGTTCATAAAAAAAAATTCCCAGATACATAAAACGATCCACCACAAACAGACTGTGGCCTTCAACAAATATATCCGGTTCTTGATATGGGTTGCCAGGGGCTGGGGCAAACATAGCCTTTTGTCTTGCCCAGGCTTTTTGTGAGACCCATGCTTCTACACGCCCATGCAAAGCGATCCTTGATATCCTGCATATAATTCTACGAGTGAGCCACGAGATCCACATCATATGCATAGAGAAAATCTCGAACAACAGTGGAGAATGTCCTTGACAAAGTCTTACAACGCTGTAAGTTATCCAGTCGACCCGATGTGCGAAATCGAAGATACACACCTTTGTCACAGTTAGTGAAAGCCAACGACAATACCTTACACAGTGCCTCCCGATTTACTGTATCGAACGCCTTCTTCAGATCAACAAAGACCTGATATAGGTCTAGACGATGTTCAATACACTTTCCCTGTATTTGACGCGCTGTAAAGATCATATCAGTGGTACCCCTATTTCTTCTACAGCCACACTGACTTTCAGATATTCAGGCCATTCAACAGGATTCTGGTAAACACCTTTCCTCTCCCATTTAAAACCAACATGCCTCGGTAATTGCCGCACTCATCTTTCCTCCCTTTGCGTTTGTACAAGAAGACAATAATTGAGTCATGCCAATCTTGGTAAATATGCCCGTCAAACCAGATGTTGTCAATCAACCCTTTAATATATATATATATATATATATATATATATATATATATATATATATATATATATATATGGAAATAAAGACTAAAAGTTAATGAATATATTAGAAGGACCACTTGACGTTGCACGTTAATGAATGTTGGCCCCATGCACTCCTACTCCCTCGATATGATAATTCATTATTTAAAATTTTACATTTTTTCTTCTATATTTACGTCATGTATTTACTTACGTCATCCTCATTACGCTTCTTCTCCTTGATAATAAAAAAGAAGTATAGACACTGGAGGAGTACAAGGGGGAATAGGACGATGAAGGATAATAATAATAATAATAATAATAATAATAATAATAATAATAATAATAATAATAAGAAGAAGAAGAAGAAGAAGAAGAAGAAGAAGAAGAAAAAAAAGAAGAAAAAAAAGAATGAGAATGAGGAATAATATGGACACTGAGAAGAAGAACAAGAATGAAATAAGTAAAAGAAATACAAGGAAAACATAAATGAATGAACAAAGAAGAAAAAGAAGTAAATGCATGTATTCAAAAGCGCTTTACCTATCTTTCTCCTTCCACTTCCTTCTTCTTCCCTCTATTCCTCTCTTGTCCCTACTTCCCTTCCCCCGTTTCTTCTCCCCATCATTTCTCGGTTCATCTGAAACATTCATTGTGCAAACAAACAAGCGATATTATCAGACTATTTATATTATACTCGACTCCCCGGCGTCTAGACGGTTCGTTCAGATAACACGTCATAAAAAACACCTTCCCTCTTCTTTCTCTCTGGTTTGATGGATGACGTCATCATTTTTGTGACGTCATGCACTATGCATATTTATCCCCATCTTTCTGTTTCAAATGGAAGACGTCATTTCTTTTGTTATGTCACCCACTGTGCACGGTGATCGGTTTTAATGGATGACGTCACGAAATGATAACGTCATCCGGTGTGCACGGGGACAAATAAACAAACAAACAAGGAAATAATAAAACAAATAAACAAGATCCACAGAATTTTCGTAAGTAGATAAATGACTCAGATGTACATGCCAAGGATACGACATTACGCCCTTATCAGAGCCAAATATATTGGCAGCAAAATTAGTCTATTTATCTAAAACATCCATTCATGAAATTACAAATATGTTTCAGTTAAAATACAATGGTTTCATTTGCTGATACATTTGATTGTAAGTAAATTGTCAAAATTTCACACAAAACATTTTTTTAAGTAAATAATAAAAATGAATGAAAATATATTCTTTAATGAACGATTTTTTTACCAAAAGAGGATGGGGTGTAGAAAATATTCAACGAGAAATATATTATATAGTATATTTACAATACGTAAACGAAATAATAAAAAAGCAGGTGACTTTTCAAATGGAGACTCGAAAATACAAAAAGGAATTTTTCATTGCTTACTTATATTATTAGCATAAAATCGATATTTTCTTTTATTCACTTTCGTCACATTTATGTACCGTGGTTACCCTGTGGGTCCCACCGAGAGAGCGGGCGCTCAGTACATCCTCGCGACCCAGCGACAATATTCGCTCTCATGTTTTCGATTTCCAAATATACTTTCAACATTGTTTATGTTTTCACGCATTCCTTATTCCAAACAGCAAATAACAAATGTTTATGTTTCAAAACAACTCTTATGACTTGTATAAATAACATCCGAGATTCAAAAACGTATTCCGATCCACATCCCAACCTATATTCTATCGCCAACTTTTACAACTCCAGTTCTCCTCATCGTAATAGCTATTACGAATTATTATTCGTATTATCATTATTATTAGTATTACCATCACCTTTCCTCAGGGGCAATCTCGTTATATGAGGAGGCCATTCTTTCAAAGAATATTACAAACCAAATACAGATAAGTATACATGATTAATGCTGTAAGCTAAAACTACCCCAGTGGAAGAAGAGGGTGTGGTTCTCTGGACTTAAACTAATGGAAATAAGCAGAAAGGGAAGTAAAGTAGCAGAAAATGAAGAAACACAGACAGAACGGAAATCAAATGAATACTGAAACCGCAGAAACTACTGATGAGGAAACGACAGAACTAACACAGAAGAAACAACAGAAATTGAACGCATCAATAAAACGATGGACGAGGATAAAGAGAGAAAACTGAATGAAGGTAAAATATAAATTGAAGAGGTTAACGGCCCTCCCACTTTTAACCAACAATATTACAGATCTGAACAGCTTAATCTATGCCGAGGTAAATATATACTTCACAAATAGTAAATTAGAAAAGCGCAGTCGAGAATGGAATTCCATCTCAAAAAGTTAAGAAGAGAATCAAAAGCTGTGAAAGGAGGGGAACAAATCATCAAACAATAGAAAAGGATGTCTATGACAGACAAAAAAGAAAATAAAGCAAACTACTTGGCACAACTTGAGTAGGTGTTCGTACCAGTTGGGGATACGTCCTACACAATCAGTCCAACAGTGGCTTTGCTGCTGCCGGGCTGAGGTATTGTTCTGTTCCGTTCTAAGAGGTCCACCCTCCCAGGTTTTACATTCTCTTTTAGAAAGGGGTTAGTTTATTGCTAATCGCCTGAGGCGCCCTACCGGGGATTGCGGATGGAAATACTCAGGCATTTTTAACGGCCCGAGCTCGTTAGTCCTAGTTAGCTGGCTTTTCAAAAACTCACCTAACCTTGTGTCTAACGTTTCGGAGAGGAGATCAATATTAGGAAAGGAAGGAATATTAAGAAGACCCGAACATAAATCTCAGCAGCATAAATAAATATAAGATTTTAGCCGCTTTTTCACAAAATATAAACGAGGGAAGGAGTAAAACAGCAATCGGCGGACAGAAACTACACACACCTGGTGCAATATATGGGAAACAAAATAAAAAACACAACAAGATTGTGGAATGTCTAAAAAAACATCTGAAACACGATAAGACGAGAGATGTTAAATTTTGCTTGAATTACTAACGAAGGACTTTAAACAACAAAAGAATAAAAAGTCGGAGAATTATTGAAACGCACTTATTTGAGAATGTTGAAAATGAAATTGCGTGTTAGGACTTTGTTTGTGACGCTAGTCACGCACAATGAATAACATAGTTATTAGCATTTAGTAAAACAAATGAGGTTTTGAAATAGGTTGGATAGTATATTAAAAATTTAGTAAAGAAATAGTATTCCTCCAAAAAGTCTGAATCGGAATTAATGTGGAGAATATGTGTGTCGTAAATAATGACGCAAGCGATAGAGTTATTTAGATAGTCAAGCAAGAAACCAGAAGAAAGAGAAGACAGCATTTGAAGCGGGATTAACTACTTCGCTAGCCGCAAAGGCAAATTAAGTTAAAGTCAGGTAAGCGCAAACGTACACGAACACACACATACATGACTGCATGAGTTTATTGATGTCTGAATCGACAGGCGCATGCGCACTTGCTAACAGATTGTGGCGCGTAGCAGTCTCTAAAATAAAAAAAATGAAAAAATAATGTCAATGTGATTTTGTTCTGTGTCGCCCACGTAATTAAGCAAGAAGGAAAGCTTTTTTTACAACCAAAAGCAATGTTTCTGATACTACACTTCATCTGTTCTGTCTTTTTAGTCTGGGGTAATTTTTATTTTTGCCTTTTTCCAGAATGCTCGTTTTTTGGGAGCTGTTTTTCCCACATTAAAAATCGACCTTGAGTATAACTCTGATTTCGTGGAGAGGCAAGTAAATAGGGACTATGCAAAAATAAAAGAAGGTAGTTGAGGACTGAGCCGCATTGAAGATTGTGTGGAAAACGCAATTAGATGACTAGAGAAATTCACACGACAGCGTGGATAGAAGCTTATTACCACCACCAAAGACGGTGGTAAGTTGAACACTACAGAGAACAGTTAAACGGGAAGCAAAATGCGATAAAAAAACAAAAAAATGTGAAGAGAAGCAATTATATGAGGCAAAGAAATAACGAACGAGAAATCAGGAGCACGCAAACAAGTAATATAAACATAATTGCGTCCGAAAACCTAAAAGGACTTTGAAATACAAATACGCTTATCTTTTTGCATTCACGCTGTACTTTTAAGGATGACAAAAGCATTGATGTATAAACATAAACTAACAATTTTAAGTTTTATGAGGGTAGACACTAGCTTCAATATGGCGTGTTCAATTTAATCACTCCATTAATCATCGTATTGGGAAGCGGTGTAATTAAAGGGAGGTAATAATTGGTTTCAGTCTCTCAGCGAATACATATCGTTCAAAGGAGATAAGTCTTCGTTTTCGTTGATATATGCTTGTCTTTAAAGCGATATTGTTTTGAGTTTTAATGTTGAATACTTCGAGCCTCAATTCTTAATTAAATAAAACGAAGAGAAGCCGATTGTTATATATACGTTATGGATCATTAGGCATAGCTTATTATTCTAAAAGCCATTTATTAGACGATAGAATGAGTGGAATAGGCGAATTAAGGTTGATGGATGTATTAGCGATAGTAATGTATGGAACTATTTGACCCTAAAGAGAACAATGGAACGAAGCCTACCACGAAAGCTATGAATTATTGTGGATCTAACGAGAGAAAAGTGTATATTTGAAAACGGAAAATCGCGAACATTTTAATTTTTCATATTCAAATGCGAGCTGAAGTCAATGTTAACATAAAACATGATGATGATTATAATTAGCAAATATAAAGGCGAAGTAATTCGTGTCATGTTTGTCTTATATAAGTCCGAGTTACCTACACACCCCTCTAAAAATAACGTTTTTGTTGGCAAACTGAAATTGGCTCTGAATAAGTTGAGGTTTTTTACTTAAAACCTGCAAATTTAGTTTGTGTTCACATTAAGATCTGAACAGGAATTAATCTGATACGTACCGTACATCCAACTAGCATCTACCGAGCTATTTATATATTATCATTATTATCATAATATTCTAACATAGTAGAATAGAAAATCTATAACATATAATATTTTGTAATCATGCTCTAAAAATTATTTATATTTATATAATTGAATCGAAGTTTTTGTGATCTTATAATACAACTAAAGTTATAATCTTTCAACTAAACTTCCCTCTCTCTCTCTCTCTCTCTCTCTCTCTCTCTATATATATATATATATATATATATATATATATATATATAATGACTCAATAACTGGTCACCTCTGAAGATGGAATTTATTCCGAAATATAAGATTAATGTATAAAAAAATATATATACATATAAATTAATCTCGCATTGTTAATGGCTTACATATCAATTTTATTAACATATCCAACAATGCTTTAAATGGACGACCAACCAATACTACTTAACCTACAGGAGCTAGCCAGGCTCTTCGTTCGACACCGGAATTTGAATCATGGCCGCCAACACCACCAGGGAGGAGAGACGTTTTATCAAGTAACAAAGAAATAAGTTTGGTTATTCTTGTTTTTGATAAAAAAAAAAAAATAAATAAATAAAAAAATGACTCAATTACCGGTCACCTCTGAAGATGAAATTTATTCCAAAATATAAGATTAATGTATAAAAAAATATATACATATAAATTAATCTCGCATTGTTAATGGCTTACATATCAATTTCATTATATATATATATATATATTCTTTACCAGTTAACAACAATCTTGTTCAAACTCCTCTACCTCATTCAGTTTTCCTATCATAAAATTCAAACTTCTAATCAGAATTTAAGCATACATACCCATGAACGTATCCACTACTATAAATACCACACCTAATACAATAACCACTCCATATAAATTACATACTTACATAGGAGCCAGTGCTTTCCCAATATAAAAACGCATATCCAACCACATTTCCTCTTTTAAATATAATAACGACCAAATGGCATAGACTTACTTAACTAATTTAATCAAAAGCGTTTACGTAAAAACATCCCTTACTCCCTGCACTAGTCGATCCTTAAAAAATCTAGGTCCTTCACACCAGGATCTAGGTTTTACCAACTATGCACTTTAGAAACCGTTATGATAATCGATGCTGCAAAAAGTAAAAACATAAATTCTAAAATAAAATTTGAATATATCAACTTCACAGTCCGAACTGATACCCTCCCCCATCCAATAACCAAGCCCTTTTAAGCTAACAAGGAACCAGTACTACAGCAACTTGCTTAAAATACTTTACATTAAAAAATACCTAAAACAATTTCTCAACCTGTTCTTTTTCAAGCCTCTATGTTTGGGATTACCTATTGAAGACTACAAGTACTTCTTTCATCCATAAGTTTAGAACTCTTTTAAACTCAGTATGGGGGGTCTTTTAACCCATTAATCTTTACACCAATCGTTAAATAAAACATATCCCCCGAAGTTTTATCTTCCAATTCAATCTTGATAGTTTTAAATTCAATTTTTGATCTTTTAACTTGAACCCATTACCTTTACGTACCTTCCCGCACCTTAGGTACCCTCATTTTTTTAGATTTTACATTTATGTATCCTTTAAGTATGCCTCCCTTATAAACCTTATTTTTACCTCTTTCTTATGGCTTTTATATTCATAATTCTTTATTCTGATATTTTTGTTTATTTCTTTTGGGAATCTATGTACTTTATTCTTTCCACTAGAGGTTACTCCTATCTTTTTTTCTCAGAGAATACTCTACAGATCTTGCAGTTTTGATATTTATAGCTCTATTCTCCGCTATATTATTTTCTAACCTTCATCACTATAATTAAGTTCAGTTTATTTAATTGTAAGCTAATTCTTTCTTTTTTAAACACTTACTCTTATTATCCTAACCACATACTGACCACTGTATATTGATCTCCCTAGTATCGTGAAACTAATAACTCCCTCTAAATATCAGTAATATTTTGAATGCTCTTATCTGGCCTTTTTCCTATAGTGCATTCCCTATTAAGATAATATTTCTTTCTTCTTCTTCATTTATGTATACTTTCGGTAATAATTGTATTTTTCCTTTCTATTTTAACTTAAATTCTTTAAAATTTAATTATATTCTCATATTTACTTGGCCTTTAGTTTTTAGTTTCCTTTCCTTAAGCTCTGAACCCAGTATTAATCTTTTGCCAATCCCAACATCAATTCATCAATAGTAGTCTTATATCCTCATCCCCTTTGATACAACCTCTGTAGACTCTAATTACTATAACTGACATTTTGTCTATTGCTCCGTTCCATCCCACCCTATTGTCTTAATCACTGCCTGCTTTTAAATCTATTTTTACATCTGAAGCTGGCGTATATCCAGGCATCCCCACCCAACCCTTTTCTACATCACCCGTCTACCTCCCTTCTAACTACCCCCACTTTGCTACTTCCAACTCCTTTAAACACAGCCTGTTGAATTTCAATTTTTCTAACGGCTAATGCAACTTTTTGATATCTATCTTGATGCTAGTCTTTCTAGCTCGTTACATTGGATTGAAACCATTTCTTATTATCTCACTTTGAATTCACCTTCATAAAAAGTATATCTGGAAATCCCATACTAGTTTCCAAAATGGTTCTTAATACACAACTTACGTCCTAAACTTTTACATTGCAAACCTTCCCAACTGGATTACTTGAGCCATTTAATGGGTTTGGCTCTCCAAAAATTCAACGGATTTTACAATTTTGACGCCAATTTTCCCAGTAGATTTACCGTTTTTAGACCTGCTGCTACAATTGTCATGACGCCTACAACGGTTAACTTTTTCCTATATTTTTAACTCCTTCTCTTTGCATTGGACATTTAAAAAATATTTGTTTCGTCTTATATTATCTTATATCATTTCAAATTATGACTGTAGGTAATTTCCTTTAAAACCTTACCTCTTTGTGTTCCTATGACGATAAAAATTTCATTCTTTGAAAAGCCATGGCTTAAAGAAAGAAAAAGAAAATGTCTTTTATTTGAAACACCTTGTTTTGAGCAACTGATAATGTAATAGATATTGTACGCTTACAATCTTTATTCCCATCTTTTACTTGTCTATATAATTGCTCTATTTTGTATATCAAGCATAAATTATTTTATGGAAGGTTCTAATCTAAAGGTATATATTATATCTTTATGTTCCTCTTCTTTATATATATATATATATATATATATATATATATATATATATATATATATATATATATATATATATATATATATATATATATATATATAAGGATGAAAAGGAATTAGAAAAGCGACGGAGGCAGATTTGCCTCCGTCGCTTTTCTAATTCCTTTTCATTCTTCAATCTATCTATCTGCTCTATCCGGTATATTGAGCTGTATACTTTTCACAATAGGTTTTACCTTTCCTAAAAGTTCACTTTTAGTTTTTACATTATTTAGCTTTCTAACTTGTTTAAATAATTTTATGAAAATAATGTTTTCCAAGTTGTGACCAGCTCCTTTAACAATAAAAAAGCGCTAACCACGTAAAACACTACGGACTCTACTTTCCAACACTCTCGTCAACAAGTACAGACGTATATTTTGCTTTCACCATAGTTAATACCAGCAGAATGAAGAAACAAAGGAAAGTCTTCTTTGAAAATAGGCGTATTACGTCAGAAATCTCAGTTAATGATTTTGTCCATAAAAAATCACAGTATTTGGTGTTTTCGACTGTCAGCTCGACAGTTGAGTTTCAATCCCGGCTTGAGGCATTAACTGGTCTAGCCGCACTGATGAGCTGTGAAACAACGAAACAGTCTGTATGTGGATGACTATATAAAGCTCCCTCCCTGGGTAGAGCTTATTTGTAAGGATATTGCCAACTGCCATTAGCTTTAAGGCATAGCTCATTAGGTAAAACTAATTCGAGCTCCCGGCACTTGACAATGTTTACATTCAGTCAGTGTCGCATGATAGCGCAAGGGTTAGCAGCGCCGACTGTCAGCTCGACAGTTGAGTATCAATCCCGGCTTGAGGCACTAACTGGTCTAGCCGCACTGATGAGATGTGATACAGCGAAACAGTCTATATGTGGATGACTATATATATATATATATATATATATATATATATATATATATATATATATATATATATATATATATATATATGTTTGTCTCGATGTTTACGCTGTAATGGGCATAAATATAACTTAAATTATCCGTATCACGTCGTAATTTGATGTGAAAGAGCGATAGCGTGAACGCGTGCAGATCTTAACGTGGCTCTGTGAACCGGGTTCGACCCTTATGACTATATGAAATTATCACTTCCATCAACTGAAGAGAGCAATAAGCTCGAAACGATTGTAGGTAAAAATATAATTTAATATATATATATATATATATATATATATATATATATATATATATATATATATATATATATATATATATATATAGATTTAGATTTTTCACTTATAAAATAGATCATTCAGTGAAGACCGGGGTTGTTCCAATAAAAAACAAGCTCGATGATACTCGATTACAGAGTACAGAGCATTTATATGTGATTTTATGAAGGCTTACCAAAGCATTCCTTTCAAGACACCAATGATCACCATTAAAGATATTTTTTCTTACACATACTATTTATTCAAATTAAATGTTTTTTCCTACACGTGTTTCACTACCAAGCAGTTACTTGCTTGGCAGATCATCAGGGAAATTAAATGTCTGGAATACTGGTTTCAACTGCCGACAAAACACAATGTGGCGTTGTAATAGTTGAGGTCACTTAAGAAGAGAAGAGGAAAAAAAATAAAAATAAAAATAAAAGTCAAACTTAAAAAGCAAGGAAGAACAACGATAAAAAAAAAAAAAAGAAAGTCCTAGAAAAGCCTTAGAAAAGTAGCTTGTGCATTATTTCTTCCACCAAGCCAACAAGCAAATAATCGGTCCCAAATACATTCAATAAAACCACAAAACCGGAACAATGTGCGATAATACACTTTCACGTCGGCCGGTACAATGATGAATAAATTCCCCCCCCCCCACAAGAAAACAAAAGAACTAAATCATTCAAGATACCGCTCACAAGTTACCATTCCAATCCAATGATAGTATGGGAATTCTAAATCCAATTTCTCACAAAGAAAAGTCAACACAAATGTTCGTCCGAGTTCAAAGAGTCTTATTTCAATTGTTGATTTATTACCCTTCGAAATAAACACACGACGAGTTGAATGTCAATCCCGCAGAAAACTCCCTTCCATCAAGAAAAAAATCTTAATATAGAAACTATTTATTCAAAATAATGTTTCTAAAAATATTTATTATTAAACCTATTCCTTATAGAAATTAATTATCTAGTGTCTGGGACGTCATTTTACATTTTGGGAAAATATCCTTCATTTAATTAACTGCCGAATTATTATCGTTTTGTTGTTTAACGAAGCGAAAAAAGCCCATCCCGCAGAATTTGTTTTTAAAAAATTATTCTATATATCAAAAATAAACTGTTATTATAAAAAGGCCTTCTACAAAAATATAGTTATTATTTTAAATCATTTAAAATATTTCCTTAACGGCTGACACAGCCGTTTGCAACTCTCTGTGGAGAATATTATTCTATATTCCATAAATAAATGTTACTACGGAATATCGTTATCAGAAATCTATTTTCTATTTTGAAAAAAAACAAACTTTTTTTTAATGGACCGGTTTATTTTTTTGTCAACTTTACGGGAAAATATCACTCTTACTCGTTAAATGACAGGAGACTTTATTATTACTAATTTAAAATCCCGTAGAAAATACTTTTTATAAAAATCCAATTGTTTCTATTTTTAGAAATTAAGTCCGTGTCGGCATGCATGTTTTTAAAAATTATTTTTTCCTTAATTACTTTTCCCCATTCCTGCCACCAAATTGTTTTATTTATTTTAATCTAATTAAAAACTAATTTAATTTAACCTAATTTAATTAAATAGTGATAGCATCCAGGTTGCTATTTCTTATTTTTCACTTAAAATTACTTGAAATCCCCAATGCATTTCGTATAATATATCTATTTCTGAGAATAAATTGTGATTTATTATTTATTATTCCACTATCTTTTTATATGTAACACAATTTCCCCCCTCTATTCTGCTGAATAAGTATTTACTATAGTTGACTATCACTGGGCCTTATTCCAATAGAATATTCCTACCTTATCACCCTCAACCTAAGTCTCGAGTATCCGCTAATAATTGAATCAAGACATATCTTAGCATAAGTACGTGTTACTAATTCTCATCCTCCATATTATACACTAATTATTGCCCCAGATTGCCTCAGGAAGTGTCCATCCTGCCTATCTCTGCTGTAAGTTTATACTTCCCCCAATTCCCCTCCTATCCAGGTTTTAGGCTTGATAACAGGTAACGGTTTCTATGCAGACAGCATTGTAGTATTTCCTGCCTAGCGTTCAGTAAATTATCTCTAGATGTCATGATGTGGTACGACTCCAATGCACATAGGTTGCATCTCTTCTTTTTGTTCGGTTTATATTTGTTAGCCCTCCCTAAAATTGACCATTTCAGTTCGAAAGGGTCTTGCCTAGCAATGAGGTTTCTCACAAAACGGCCAACAGAAGTGTTAGGCCTATCTATGTCTTCCCTTTGGCCTCCCCTGAAGGAACTCATGTGGTTTCTGAATCTATCTTTGAACTCGCCCCCGGTTGAACCGATATATGATTTCCTACTACTCTCTGTTATCACATCGCATTTGTAGACAATGCTTGAAACTCTACAGTTCCCCCCCAGTGGACAGATGTTAGAAGCTCTGCAGTTACAGTTGTGCGCTGGGCCGTTGCTGGATGTTCTACTACTATGGTTATTTATAATGGAGGTTCTCACTGAACTGGTGTTACTGGGATCAACACCAGAAGAGAACATGGCTTCCCTTGTTTTAGTTATCTTAGAATTATTATATCCTATGATGGATGTGGCTATATTTCTACAGGTTGAATAAGACAGTTTTACAGTATTTTTGTTAATGATTCCCCCCAATCTGCTATCCCTTGGAAAGTTTTTTTCCACTATGCTATAAAAGATCTTTGGGATATTAGTCTTAATATGCTGGCTATAGGGGGGTTGAACCATGTAGTGGTCCTTCTCCTATTTTTCTTCCTACCTTCCCCCCCCGGTTTGGGTAGCATGTGGGTTCAATTCGTTACTTCCAACTTCACGAATATTATCATCAACCGGTTCCCCCCAACCTGGTTTACATTACCGTGGGATACACCAGGTCTCCTATATCTAGCCTTGCCCATTGCCCTATTATATGAAACCATTGATCGAGAGGCAATCGGTCTCATGAAGCTTTAAACAGATCAGGATACAAGGAAAAAATTAATTACCTTGTGCCTCCTCGGTTGGGAATGGGGGACTAAACGGGAGACCGATTGCCTCTCGATCAATGGTTTCATATAATAGGGCAATGGGCAAGGCTAGATATAGGAGACCTGGTGTATCCCACGGTAATGTAAACCAGGTTGGGGGGAACCGGTTGATGATAATATTCGTGAAGTTGGAAGTAACGAATTGAACCCACATGAAATGGTCAATTTTAGGGAGGGCTAACAAATATAAACCGAACAAAAAGAAGAGATGCAACCTATGTGCATTGGAGTCGTACCACATCATGACATCTAGAGATAATTTACTGAACGCTAGGCAGGAAATACTACAATGCTGTCTGCATAGAAACCGTTACCTGTTATCAAGCCTAAAACCTGGATAGGAGGGGAATTGGGGGAAGTATAAACTTACAGCAGAGATAGGCAGGATGGACACTTCCTGAGGCAATCTGGGGCAATAATTAGTGTATAATATGGAGGATGAGAATTAGTAATACGTACTTATGCTAAGATATGTCTTGATTCAATTATTAGCGGATACTCGAGACTTAGGTTGAGAGTGATAAGGTAGGAATATTCTATTGGAATAAGGCCCAGTGATAGTCAACTATAGTAAATACTTATTCAGCAGAATAGAGGGGGGAAATTGTGTTACATATAAAAAGATAGTGGAATAATAAATAATAAATCACAATTTATTCTCAGAAATAGATATATTATACGAAATGCATTGGGGATTTCAAGTAATTTTAAGTGAAAAATAAGAAATAGCAACCTGGATGCTATCACTATTTAATTAAATTAGGTTAAATTAAATTAGTTTTTAATTAGATTAAAATAAATAAAACAATTTGGTGGCAGGAATGGGGAAAAGTAATTAAGGAAAAAATAATTTTTAAAAACATGCATGCCGACACGGACTTAATTTCTAAAAATAGAAACAATTGGATTTTTATAAAAAGTATTTTCTACGGGATTTTAAATTAGTAATAATAAAGTCTCCTGTCATTTAACGAGTAAGAGTGATATTTTCCCGTAAAGTTGACAAAAAAATAAACCGGTCCATTAAAAAAAAGTTTGTTTTTTTTCAAAATAGAAAATAGATTTCTGATAACGATATTCAGTAGTAACATTTATTTATGGAATATAGAATAATATTCTCCACAGAGAGTTGCAAACGGCTGTGTCAGCCGTTAAGGAAATATTTTAAATGATTTAAAATAATAACTATATTTTTGTAGAAGGCCTTTTTATAATAACAGTTTATTTTTGATATATAGAATAATTTTTTAAAAACAAATTCTGCGGGATGGGCTTTTTTCGCTTCGTTAAACAACAAAACGATAATAATTCGGCAGTTAATTAAATGAAGGATATTTTCCCAAAATGTAAAATGACGTCCCAGACACTAGATAATTAATTTCTATAAGGAATAGGTTTAATAATAAATATTTTTAGAAACATTATTTTGAATAAATAGTTTCTATATTAAGATTTTTTTCTTGATGGAAGGGAGTTTTCTGCGGGATTGACATTCAACTCGTCGTGTGTTTATTTCGAAGGGTAATAAATCAACAATTGAAATAAGACTCTTTGAACTCGGACGAACATTTGTGTTGACTTTTCTTTGTGAGAAATTGGATTTAGAATTCCCATACTATCATTGGATTGGAATGGTAACTTGTGAGCGGTATCTTGAATGATTTAGTTCTTTTGTTTTCTTGTGGGGGGGGGGATTTATTCATCATTGTACCGGCCGACGTGAAAGTGTATTATCGCACATTGTTCCGGTTTTGTGGTTTTATTGAATGTATTTGGGACCGATTATTTGCTTGTTGGCTTGGTGGAAGAAATAATGCACAAGCTACTTTTCTAAGGCTTTTCTAGGACTTTCTTTTTTTTTTTTTTTTATCGTTGTTCTTCCTTGCTTTTTAAGTTTGACTTTTATTTTTATTTTTATTTTTTTTCCTCTTCTCTTCTTAAGTGACCTCAACTATTACAACGCCACATTGTGTTTTGTCGGCAGTTGAAACCAGTATTCCAGACATTTAATTTCCCTGATGATCTGCCAAGCAAGTAACTGCTTGGTAGTGAAACACGTGTAGGAAAAAACATTTAATTTGAATAAATAGTATGTGTAAGAAAAAATATCTTTAATGGTGATCATTGGTGTCTTGAAAGGAATGCTTTGGTAAGCCTTCATAAAATCACATATATATATATATATATATATATATATATATATATATATATATATATATATATATATATATATATATATATATATATATTCAAGAGAATAAATCTACTTTTGTTTTTTTGTTGTTTGTTTGCTAATACACGTTAAGGCATAATGTCGAAAACTTTGAGCTTTTGTTTTCTGCAGAGATCATAATCTGATCTCGGTGGCCAACTGACCTCTTTGCAGTCGTTTTCGCCTCAGCCTAAAATTTGTGGGTAAACGCGTGGTTGCTACATTAATGCTGACCATTAGGAGACTCCAACTGGCCATAAAAACTATAGCGGTGCGCATTTAGTATTTATAAGCGGTGTTGAGGGCTAATTTAAAATAGTGATGTTTGGGGCCGATCTTTATTCGGCTGGAATGGTTAGTAAGGCGGATAATTGCATTAGTAAAATAATCAGAACGGGTTGAAATGGCCGGGGGTGGGTTATGAAAGTCGATGTGTGTAGAGAAGAAGATTGATTGTAGGGGAGGGGGGAGAGTCAATGGAAATGCAGAGAGAAAATATAAGAGAGATTTAGAGAGGGGAGAGGGGTGGAATGAGTAAAGAGATTTTAAAAGAATAAAAAAGGGTAAAGTGCGTTTTTAGAACAAAAAAGAGCCAGTCAAATTTAAATATGGACTAATAAAGAAGAAATAGTGTGAGGGCATAAAAAAGTGGAAATTGGTTAGAGAGAGAGAGAGAGAGAAAGGGAGAGAGAGAGAAAGAGAGAGAGAGAGAGGGAGGATAAAATATAAAAAGAAAGAAAGAAAGTTCGAAATAAAGATAGAATAAAGGCAGAAAAACATATTAGAACAAAGAACGATACAAAGAGAAAAAAGAATGAGAAATAATGATTGAAATCAAAGAAGGAATGAAGAAAACAAGAAAGAAGGTAGGACCGAAAGAAAGATAGAAAGAAAAAAGAGAAAGAAAAAAAAAAAAAAAAAGAAAGAACAAAAAAAAGAAAAATGGTGTTACGAAGAATGAAGGAATTAAGAAACAGAACAGAAGAAACAGGAAGAAAAGGGGAAAGAAAAAAATACTAAAAGACGAAAGATGAAAACAAAATGGAATAAAGCGAGGACAGAAAAAGAGAGAAATTAGTATCGAAAAAAAAAAAAGAAAAAATAGAAAAGAGGAAAAAAGAAAGAAGACCAGAAGAAAAAGAGAGGAAGAAATATTGAAAGCACGAAGGAAAAATAAGAAAAAGAAAAGAAAAAAGAAAGAAAAAAGAAAAAAAGGGCAAAAGAAAGATAGAAATAAAAAATAAAGAGATGAAAAAGAAAGAAAAGGAAAATATAGAAAGTAAAAAAAAATAAAACACACTAAAAGAAGAAAAAGAAAAAGAAAGAAAAACTTTAAATACTGAAAATAAAAAAGAAAAACTTTAAATACTGAAAATAAAAAAGGATGAAAAGTTTAAATGTTGAAAAGAAGAAACAAAAGAAAAAGTTTAAATACTGAAAAGAATAAAAAAAGAAAAACTTTAAATACTGAAAAGAATAAAAAAAGAAAAACTTTAAATACTGAAAATAAAAAGAAAGAAAAGTTTACATACTGAAAAGAAGAAAAAAAAGAAAATGTTTAAATGCTAAAAAGAAAAAAGAAAGAAAAGTTTAAATGTTGAAAAGAAAAAAAAGAAAAAAGTTTAAATACAGAAAAAGAGAAAAAGTTTAAATACTGAAAAGCAAAAAAAGAAAACATTTAAATACTGAAAAGAATAAAAAAAGAAAAACTTTAAATACTGAAAATAAAAAAGAAAGAAAAGAAGAAAAAAAAGAAAAAGTTTAAATGTTGAAAAGAAAAAAAAGAAAAAAGTTTAAATACAGAAAAAAAGAATAAGTTTAAATACTGAAAATAAAAAAAAAGGAACGAAAAAAGTCTAAACATTGAAAAGAAAAATAGAAAGAAAAAGTTTTAATACTGAAAAGAAGAAAAAATAAAAAGTTTAAATGCTAAAAAGAAGAAAAAAATGAAAAAGTATAAATGCTAAAAAGAAAAAAAGAAAGAAAAAGTTTAAATATTGAAAAACAAAAAAAAATAAAAAAGTTTAAATACAGAAAAAAGAAAAAGTTTATTTATACTTTTTCTTTTTTTCTTCTTTTTAGCAAAAAAAAGAAGAAAAAGAAGAAAAAGTATAAATACTAAAAAGAAAAAAGAAAGAAAAAGTTTAAATATTGAAAAGAAAAAAAGAAAAAAATTTTAATACAGAAAAAAAGAAAAAGTTAAAATACTGAAAAGAAAGAAGAAAGGAAAAAAGAAAAGTAAATATACTTAATTATTTTAAAGAAAGAAAAAGTAAGTGAATTGTGATAATGAAAGAAAAGAAAGGCGGAGACAAATAAACGCTTTAAATATTGTAAGGAAATGAATAAATAAAAATAAATATTGCTTTGAATTAGGAAACGCAACTATTTTGCGATTATGAAGAAGAATGACAAAAAAAAACAAAAAAGTAAGAAGATAATTCGTGAATGAAATGATCAATAAGCGTTTCAATTATGGAAACGAAAATTGCACGTCTCTTTTGGCTGATTTCTTTGATATGAAGAGTTTTGTCGTTACGACTGATGAAATTTAGAAGATGACAGGAATGAAACGTTGTGAGAGAGAAGTGAACGGATGAGAGGGGGGAGGGTAGGTAGAGAGAAAGAAAGAGGGTTTTCTTGAAAACAGTGAGTGTGTGAGATAAAAGGATGTATGAGAGATTAGGTTATGAGAACGAGAAAATGTGGGGTTATTAACAGAAGAAGGAGAAGGTGAAATGATGAAGAAGACAAAAGAAATAAGAAATATAATTAGGGGTGGAGAAAACAGAGATCAGGGGGAGGAAGAGTTAGGGATGGAGAGAGAGAGAGGCATAGAAAGAGAGATAGAGGAAGGATGAGCTAAGGATGGAAAGAGAGAGAGAAAGAGAGCCAAAGAATGGAAAGAGAGGGAGAGAGAGAAGGGTGGAAGGGAGAGAGTTAGGGATAGAGAGAAAGAGATATAAAAAGAAAGAAGAGAAATAGGGATGAAAATAGAGAAAGAAACAGTGCTAAGGATAAAGAGCGAGGGAGAGAGAGAGAAAGTGAGAGAGACAGAAAGAGAGGTAGAAGTTCAAAGAGAGAGTGAAGGAAAGGACTAGGGATGGAAAATAAGGGAGAGAGAGATAGAAAGAGAGCTAAGGGTGAAAAGAGAGAGGAGAGGATAGTTGGAATAGAAAAGGAGATATAGACTTATGGATGGTAAAATGGAGGATAGAGAAGAAAGAGAGCTAGAAGTGTAAAGACAGAGAGAACGATAGCGCTAGGGATGGAAAGGAAGAGCGAGCGAGAAAGAAAGAAAGAAAGAAAGAAAGGAAAAGAAAGAAAGAAAGAAAGAAAGAAAGAAAGAGAGAAAGAAAGAGAGAGAGAGAGCTAAAGATGGAAAGAGAGAGGAGGGTATAATTGGGATGGAAAAAGAGATATAGACTTATGGATGAAAGGAGAGAGAGAAAGGGGGAGAAAGAGGCGAATAAATAAAATACAAGAACGTTTGAAAGAAATAAAATAGAGAGAAAACTAGAAAATGAGAGGGTGCGCGAAAAAATGAAAGAAAAGCGTGGCGCCAAAAGATAGATAGATAGATAGATAGATAGATAGATAGATAGATAGATAGATAGATAGCGAGAGATTTGTAAGGGGAAAAGAGAAAAGGAAAGTAAACAGTGAGAGAAATAGATAGAAAATTGCATAATCAGAAAGGTAGAAGGAAATAACTTGAGAGCACAAGAGAAAAATCAAATGAAAGAGGAACAACGTTGAAGTAAAGAAAGAAAATCGCAAAATCAAAGACCCACCTCCCCACAAACATATGTACTAAGAAATATTCGAGTTGCTAAACTAAAATAATTCTTGAATGAGAATAACCTATATATATATATATATATATATATATATATATATATATATTAAAAAATATATAGATATTATTTTATATCTCTGAGGTGTTTCAATAATTAACATGTTATGTTAATTAAGTTTTCATTAATTAATAGAGTAAAGTTAAATACATTAAAAACATATTCAATCCAATTTCAAATACACAAACCAAGTTCAGGAAATAAATATTCAAACACGTCCGCTGCATGTACGCACGTTTCTGAGAGTCCAACTTTATTCAGTATCAAATTACATTTTGGTACAAATTTCTTTTAAATAAAGAATACTCTCTATCAACATGTTAATTTTGTTTTAGCAAAGTCCCATAAGCAGTAAAAGATTACTTATAAACATTATTTAGTCAAGAGAAGAAATATCTAGTTCGAAATTAATCTTTCATAATAAACAAGATCGTCAATGAACTTCATGCAATATCCAATCAGCATTGTGTCTTTAAAAATAATGGCGTCAGATATAGTGACCATTAAACAGATAAAAAGAAAAAGAAATCAACTTAAACCTTTCTTAAGATAATATCAGATTAATATATATATATATATATATATATATATATATATATATATATATATATATATATTCTAGCTGTACCTATCCGGTGCAGCGAAGTCATTTTAGTTTTTGCACATTATAAAAACTTAAGGCAGACAACTCCTATTGTATTCATCAATTTAAAATGAGTTATCTCCTTTGGAATTTTTACTTTTAAATGATTATTTAAAAAATGGTACATTATCAACAGCCGTCTGAGCTATTTGTTATATTAAAATCATGAATATAAACACACTAACAAATAATAGTTAATTAATAAAATCTCTTTTTTCAAAACCAATATGCAAATTAGTTACCCTTGCGACTGATATAGCATATACATAAGCAGTATATAACAAACACAGTGTGTCTATTGTATACATTTGAATTAACTTGAAATAGTGCGTTCTGACTTTACTATTAGTGTTCGAAGTGGACATAACTTTCGTATTTATTCATATATATATATATATATATATATATATATATATATATATATATATATGTGTGTGTTTTTGTCTTTGATTCTGAAGAAAATACATTATCATTGCAATCTTTGTCTTTGAGAAAATTCTTAAAATTGAAATCGAATACGAATCAAGACATTAGAGCTTGCAGGCACAAAGGGCTCAGATAAGGCAATTGTCTTCATGTTGAGATACGAAACCCGATCGCCTGATTCTTTGCAACCATGATCAGCAGTTAGGAATCTAACGTTTACTACCTAGTTTGCTCCGTGCGTAAGAGAGATTATAGCGCTCATGTTTGTTTTGTTCAGATAGAGAGAGAGAGAGAGAGAGGGGGGGAGATGAGAGCGAGAGAGAGAGAGAGCGAGGGGGGCGAACAATAATGACAGGGAGATAAAGAAAGAGGCAACGATATATACGAGTAAATGAACATGCGAACAAAACCAGATGTAAGAAGTTTCGACAAAAGCGGAAAGCACTTCATCAGTAGAAGCAGAAAAAAAAGAAGAAACAGTAAACAAGTCAATGAGGAGGGGTTGCAGCTGAAGTAAGAGAATAGTGTGTGCGTGTCTCAGTCTGTTAGCAAGTGATTGGGTGAAGAGGATAAGGGGGGGGGGGTAAACGGGATCAGACAAACGCACACTAGAGTTCAGCGGGGCTAACAACATTGACACAACCCCCCGAACTCCTTTGTTATCAATTCTAGCATCCGCCATGCTTTTTTTTTATCACTGTACTTCCCGCTACTTCTTTAGGTGGCCATTTTTTTTTAATTCATTTTTTTGTGTTTTTTATTTATTTTTTGGTTTGTTTTACTTTACACCCGCCCCCCCCCCCCTCCTCCTCCGCGACTCATTTTGCCTTGTGTCATTGAACCATCCAACCCTCCCGGTTATCGGTTGTAGCGATCAGATCTTTAAACGATTGACCTTTGAATGATAAAAGCAGGCGATAAGCGCCGGCTTCGGCAATTCGCCGTAATTAAAAGGCGTGAGGGAAACAGAACGAATGATTGGCATTCGATGCTGTACAGCGCGCCAAACTCTGCCGAAGTCAGAAGAGGAGCAGAGACAGACATCGAGGGAGCAAAGATGGGAGGCAGGGAGATTGTGGAAATGCGAGTGGTGGAAGTGTAGTAGTTAGAAACGCGGTAGCATTCATTAAAACGGCAAAGGGATGATGGTCCCCCGTCATAGTAGAAGAACTCGTTGTTTATTAAAATGTAAAAGGCGTTTGAAAAAAAAAATGAAGCCCCCCCCCCCAATGATGAAGCAGACGGTGGCATGACCCTCTATTTGTTCTAATTAGGCAGTTAATCTCGCCAGTCAATTCAATCCTGATTATTGGTATCTTCGGAACGGAGCCCCGGGGGCAAAACTTTGTCTTACCTAGTCTCGAAACAACACTTCCTGGATCCGTATAGATCAGGGATCACCAAAACCTTTTTTCTCAGTGGGACGGGTAACCGAAAGAATTACGAGCATTCGCTGCATAACAATCCTATTCAATAATTGTAAGCTCTGGGAAAAGGGAGGTTCCCGCATGCCCGGACATCTTTTAAAAATTTTTTTTTTTTACTAACGATTCACCGTTCACCAAGGCCCAAAGGCCACTCGAGGACAAGCGTTAATTATTTGTGTCAGGTGGATGGTGAGGCAAACATATTGAGGATTGCAGACTATGGTTGGATCTGGGCTTAATTGAATTACTTAAAGGGACGTCTCCACAAGAATTTGTTTACATTGGACTTGAAAACGAGCATGCTGTAGTCAGCTGGGAAGCCACGCCTTTGTATTGCGTTTCACAAACGTATTCTAAACATAATGTGAACAAATATATATAAATAAAAAATGATAGTAAATTAATAAAATAGTAAATTAATATAAAATAAATATATTAATTAAAAAACATTATGACCATACAATGCAATAATAAAAAGGCATAAATGAATAATAATATTAATAAATAAAATATCTTAATATCAATTTTGTTCTGAATCTGATATTATCTGCGAAACTAGCATCTAAATACAGCAGCCATCTTGGGACGTTCTTCTCTGAAAACGGAAAGAACGTTTGTTTTTTTGAAAAGTTTCTCTCGAAGTATCAAACTACTTTCCACCATTTCGGACTCTATTAATAGTAAGTGAACAAATTTATTGAAACAATAAATGAAAGATTTATTAAAAAATAGATAGATAATTTTTTGAAGAGAATATCGCATGTATTGTCTTCAGTTATTTGATTTTGTTCATCTCCTCTTTCACCGTTCTTTTTCCTCTACATTGTAAACAGACTTATTAAATACCTATATACATATAATATTTAAATTTAAATTGTATCACAGCACCTCGTGTTCCATAAGTTTATCACGCTAATACAAGTAACATCGATGGACCTGATCCGTAAAATGCAAGTTTCATTGATGGGCCTGCGTCTTAAAATGTAAGTTTCATCGATGGGCCTGCGTCTTAAAATGTAAGTACCGGCGATAAGCCTGCGCCTTAAAATGACAGTACCGGCGATTGGCCTGACCCCTAAAATGCAAGTACTGTCAATGGGCCTGACTCTTAAAAAAGACAAATCAACCCTGTTTCATCCTACCCTTTCTAAGCGAACGAATGTTATTTTTTTTAATCAGGAAAAATCAGACGAACAACAGCATTCGATTCTCTACTGTGCCAAATCATTTCAATAACAAAAGAAGAGATAGATAGATAGATAGATAGATAGATAGAGAAAGAGAGAGGGATAGAGATAGATAGATAGATAGATAGATAGATAGATAGAGAGAGAGAGAGAGAGACGGGGCAGAATTGTGGGCAGTGGCGTTCATTAAGCCGCCAAAGGGATTAACATTTCCATCGAAAACCTTAATACCCTTAATCTCCCGAACAGAACAGTTTTTGCATCAATTTTATGTTCCCTTACAAAGATTAAAGTTTTTATATAATAATACTAAATTTTATCTCTAGAATCCTTATTCCAATTTTGATCAAAATTCATTGCTTGATTTCGACTCATGAAAATGTAACAAATTTAAGGCTTAAGGTGTATTAAGAAGAAATTGAAATTCATGCTTAATTGGTGTCTAATGACTATGGATGAAATCCAATGTAAATCTGAAATATTTGAATTTTTAAATCAGAGGCTGTTCCCTTTAAAATACTCCAAAGAAACTTACATTTGGGGAATATTTATTAATTGATGCCTAATACCTATTGTTAAAATGTCACAAAAATAGGTTGTTGCATCGGCCGAAATGTCGTGAAAGTAACAACGAACAGTGGTAGTCAGAATAATCCGAATAGTACTTAAGATGTGATCAATTTCCTTATTCTAACACGCGTTAACCAGTGCAGAGAATCAACCGGACTTGACCTTACTTTAAACTGTCTTCTATAATACATTGACGTACATTTTTCTGCCACTACGGTGAATTTATGCCACCCTCTTGGGTTTATATCAAGAAAACGATTAATAAAAAAATAAAAGGTTTTGCTTGAAAATGATATATTTATCGAAAGTCTTGCCTAAAGAAAAATGAATAAATGATTTTATTCATTTTATATTGCAGCATGGTTTGGTTTTCAAATTTTAATAAAAAATACTATTTCTTTAGTTTTACTCATCCCCCCCCCTGGGTAACGCCGGGTATCGTTGCTAGTAATTGCTTAATGTAGCTCTGTTGCAACGTGTGTGTCTTTTTTGTTTCATTTCCCTCCATATTTCTTTTTGTACATTCCGTTTAAGCAGACTTTTCTAATTGCGTTTTGACGATGCGATTTCGATGCGAATTACAACAAGCATGACGGTCGTCAAGTTCACAAGCTTCATATTTCTCGTTTACTTATGTACTCAAGATTAATGTGACCCCAGAACACACGATAGAGTTTAGAGATAGGCCGGGGGGGGGGGGGCTCAAAAACGTAACAAAAAAAAGGTTTCGTGCGGCGACGAGATAAATTTGATGTATCAAATTATATCGGACGCATTTTAAAATACATGCTGCAATATCTCTTGATATTGGGATTGAGCTATGTTTTAAAAAAATCCATTTTAATTGTTCTAAAATTTTAAAGGTTGGGCCTAAATAGCATGTAAGCTGGTAACTCAAACTTTGATTCTTACGTGCCAATTTTCATTTAATATTGTTGCACCATGTTATTGGTAGTAAACTAACGCACGTTGTTACAATTTATTTAAATAATACATAATCTAGTTCAGCAGTTTGCTAATATTGGATACATTCTTAAATAAACGTCTAAAACAGCTAAGGGGAATAACTCTTATTGTTTTAGTAAGAGTCAGCGTTTTTTACTTGCTTTTTAGCTTAGATACTGAGCCTAACAAAAAAGGGCGTGGTTTTAGAACATAGGAATATTTACAAAATAAATTCGAACATAACGAACCCCGAACAATGCCTTAAGTAATTACAGGAAATAATTTTTTTTTTAGTTTTTATTGTTTATTTAAATAAGTATTAGATACTGAATTGGGAAAATAATAATCTGTAAATAACGTATAGGCGAGAAACACACGCATACACAGAAACACGTGAAGATGCCACATTATTGTACTCATATAGAGATGGGGAAAAAGTTATCCTGTAAGGAAGTTAACTCTCTTTTTAACGTTTGAGTGTTAAATTAAGAGTTATGTTTCTTACATCATTTGAGTTATTTTTAGTAAACACAAATCATGAAGCAGCTTTTCGAGCAATTATTTAAATTGGTCTCCATTATAATAATCGTCCTAGCCAGAATAGTTATTTTTTCAAAGAAACCTAAGCAAAATACATTATTTTCTTGCAAAGAACATGGGAGAAGGAAGATGAAGACAAATTGACTAGTTATAACCAAATACCGATATGTCAGATGAATTGCTATTAATTTTGATAATCTTACCAGATAACTTCATAGGTTACATAAGTTGGTATTATTATTAACGCTAATCACACTAGTACTATTAATAACGTTACTATTGTTAATTATTTTTTATTATTTATTTATTATTGATTGTAATTCCTTTTAATACTCAACTGAAAAATCAAGAGTTACATTATGCTGGGTGTTTCTTTATTGGGGGTTTGAATTTCCAGGGTAGAACGAAATGGCTCTATTTATTCCTGTCTTCTAGCTTATGATACATACGTCTGTAAGCGTCACCCCTGTGCTAGTATCTGGTCTTAATTCATAAAACCTGTATTTTAATGTCTGGCATTCTTTATCCGGTTTTCTCTCCTTATTTTCGTTCCCACGTTCGGCTGGTTAGATCCTTAATCCCTACTAGACATCTTCGTCATTGACATTGCCAGTACGGCCAAACTAGAAATTACCCGCTAATTGTAAACATGCATTAGGCAGCATGTTTAATGGGTTGCATAGTTGCAATGCATGCGAATAACAGATTTGCTGCGAGTGAGAAATAATTAGCTAAGAAAAGAGAAATCGCCGAAGATATACGAAATATATCTGATTTTGTTTTGGCCACCCAGAATTCGCTTTGTCAGATAAGAGGTTCCCTGATGTGGGTATGGCCTACTTGAGTTTTGCCAAAAATAATCACCTCCTAGGCATTATATTTTTGATGTTCATAAATAAGGCTGGTTATTATTTTCAAGTGGATATCTGGATAGTCTTTCTGGTGTGGTCCCACGAATGTCTATATATATAGTTCAGCAGATAGGCAGGAGCGAGGCTCAGTTGGTCCTCTAGCAATTTCAGGATCAGTCTGTTTTTCTGGGATCTGACAGTCAGTTGGTTTTTGGTTGCCCTCGGAAACAGATGGTCTGTTTTACTTGTATTTTGATTTGATCGGGCTAAGAATTCTCATTCGCAAGTCTGTTGTCCAGTAGAAGAAAATGATCATTATTGTAACCTCCCTCATAATTAAACTTTGTTTCTTGTTTTAAACTGAAGTTGTAAATTTATTTAGAGGGGGGATTCTTCTGTTGCGCGCTAACTACGACTCCACAATTGACACTGCGACCGGCGTCGGGATCGAGAAAAAAACTTTGGAATTCTTTTTCTGTATGACATTCTCTATCCGGTTTTATCTCCTAATTTTCATTCTCATGTTCGGCTTGTTAGACCCTTTATCCCTACTAGATAGCTTCGTCCTTGACGTTGCCAGTACGGCCAAGCTAAAAATTACCAGCTAAGCAAGACAAATTGAGTTATCCACCTTAATCTTTTACACTATGAATAATATTTCAGTCGAATGATGCAGTATTAATAGCGACAATGACATATACGTATTCTCTCAATGTAATATTCTAGTTTCTTTCACTTGCTCCTATTCGTATTATTTTCTATTCTGCTGCCCCTTCTCAAAACTCACTGTTTATTTACCTGCAGTTATTTCTAACAGATTTACAGAGTTAAGTCTTAGCGTCATTTATTAAAATGTACATTTATATTCTACGCCTACACCCGCATTGTTACTGTTCGGTTAATATCATTCGATGTGCTTGTACTCAGGCGAGTTGAAGAAAAAGTACGTATAGGATTACATAGATAAGGACAATAGTTTGCATCTTGTCCATTTAGGAATAAAAATGTACTTATATAATGGGGCGAGATGGAACCAACAGACGAATGAACGAAGAGAAAAACAATGCGAAAAAGAAAAAGTGAAAAGTCTGAGGTAAGATGTCGAACTTATACGTATATGTCCAGGCAAGACGGAGGCCAATGATAGGTTATTTGATATTTGAGGTAAACGTTACCATAAAAGCACTAGTGTACACCATACGTAAAATATGACGGAAAAATGTATGCTTCGCCATTGTTCGCACTGGCTATTTATCTAGATATATTACTAAAACATTCATATAAATTCATAGAAATACGTCAGTAATTTAAATTTTTATATATAAATTATTATCATTTCTGATGACCTGAAGAAGATAAAAAGACGCATACCGTTGACTTTTTATTATAGGGTAGAGGACTTATTTCCGATTTCATTTCAGGCGGCGAGGTAAGTCTGAGATGTTTGTCCGACTTGCTATTTTCTTTCTCGCTTCCTCTCACTACTTGAAACAGTTTTGTCCCGGGTCTAGAAATCGGCACATATTTTACTCGCTAACTTTTGCGTGGCAGGATAGAAGTATATTTATTTACACGCAAATAAATACACATTTGTCTTTATTATGGAGTTAATGATGTGTTTTTTTCTAAATAAATACTTGTATGGGTATTATTAGACTGGCATAGTGTTTAGAAGAGATGGAAAAAAGTTATAAAAGTATAATTTCCCGAAATAAACTCTCGTAAGAAAACATAACGTATTTTTTTTAAATGTGCCTTGCCCAAAGTCTCTTTATACTTATGAGGCGCAACTTATTAGGGCGATAAGCCGCTTGAGGATATGGGTTGATTTTCATGGTAGGTGCTCGACTGAGCTCTAATACCTGTAAAATATTCACAGCAAGAACATTTCTAGCTACAACTACAGCTAATAACTTTCTTCTCTCTCTCTCTCTTTACCAAACACCAAATGAAACTTCCATGAACAAGGTTTCTTTCCTAGAACATTCCATCTGTGAGTAAAACAAGATACCACGAGCCTTCTTCGCAACCGACTACAGCATGGTCGTCTTTAAGTCTAATGTAAACAAATACTTGTTGAGCCGTCTCCTTGGATAATCAATTCCTCTTAAGTGATCTACTGCTCATCCCACACATTGTTTGTAGTCCTCTCGTGATGGCGATCATTGTCCAACTGATGAAACGTTAATAGTTCTATGCAGCTTTGCCATTCCTGAGATTTTTAATCTAGACGTGGCCGTGGTGAAGTGGATGACGATGTAGACTTGCGTCCTGGGAGTGCAAGGTTCAAATCAAGACGGTTCCACAGAACCAATTTAATTTATAGATGTTGGCAACCTTCCTTCAACCTGATTCTAGAAATAATTCGGGAAACTAATGCCAAAAACAGAATTAGATCGGTCAAAGAGGTCGTACGATGCTGATTCATAAGAATTGACTTTTATCCGCCTTTGGTTATTAAATACTGAAACACAATCTCTTTTATAAACGAATCATTGTATGACATTCACTTGAACACAAGTTGCTATTTTAAGGAATTGCGTGTTAATGATCTTATCAATCGAATTAGTACTTAAATGAACATAACAGATCCGATTGGATTTGAACCCGGCATAGTCGAGTTAATAATCCACAACAGTATCCGTCAGACCAGTAACGTACTACTGTGTGTGCGTGTATTTTTTCTCAGTTTCTTCAATCTGCTGGTAACTCTTAATGACAAAGGTCATAGGTATGACCATAAAGTACCTTCGGTGACGAGGTATCAATTTCGGTGCTGGAGGGGGGGCATCGCCGCTTAGTTGCCATTATCCAAAGCCCATTCTAATCCGGAGTCATAGTACCTGCCAAGGTCCCATTTATGGGCTAAATATTATTTATTAATTACAGACTATATATTTACATAATATACGTCTACAAAACAAATTAATTTAAAAGCGATTCGTATACAAAATAAAATCTATTAGATATTTGATAATATTGAGAACTTGAAATTTATAAACTTTCAGCAAAATAACCCTAAAAGCCATGCATGAAGAACGAGGAACATATTTAGTAACATCTATTTTGCCGATTCATTAGTATTAATTAACGTTTAAAGCGTTTTCTTGGCTAATTTATATAAACTTGACCAATCGCTGCGTTTGCTCCAAATGAGATAATCAGATAGGGCAAAAACAGTAGAGGTTTTACGGCGAATAATCAACCCTTATTTTGTTTCTTTTGACGCAATACTGTCTATTAACTATAAGGGGAAGGTAAATTTCTTGATTTTATTTAATGAAACCAAATAAAAATGAAATTAAGAACAAACTTTTTGAAAGTTTAAACTCAAGGAACTATTTCTTTTAAACATTGTTGAAAAAAAAAATCTCATTATTATATATCATCTAACTTTAATTTCTTAAAAAAAATGTCTTCGTGCTATAAGTTTTATGTAGATATCTTTTTTGTGCATTTCCACGAATTCACATGTATAAGCTTTCATTTAGTAACAATGACAATTTCTTTTACGTTTTCAGCATCCCAATTCTATTTTCAAAAGACGTCACATTCTATAGGAAAGGCAGTCATTTTAATTTTTTGTACATAGTTGAAAAAAAGAATGAATTACTTCGTGACCCTTAGAAATTTGAAAGACATTTTTAAGCATGTAAACTGTCGAATAGAAGGTCATTTCTGGCTTGAAAATTCTTAGCTCATATATTAAAGAATTGAGTTATTTGGAAGCTATTCACATCTAATAATTTATAAATAAAGATTAAAACATTACCTTTAAAAAATGTAATTAGAAAAAAGTTTTCTTCATTAAAAGACATTGGAAATATCAAAATTGCCGTCTAATAATGTTTCATTGTTCGATTAATTAATAAAATGTCCTTTTCGAAACCAATATATAAGTATTAGGAAGTTTCATCGGATGTCCTGTTGGCTTGGTAGGCCGAGAGCAAACTCAAGGTTTTTACGCGAATAGTGGGGATGGAAAGGCGCTCTAAAAGCCAAGTCAATTCACGATGGTCCCCGGTGTGGCGCGTCATTAAAAGACTAAGGTTGTTGAGGAAGTTGCGCGTGGCGGGGCCTATCGCTCCACTCATCTCCACAGCGATCCGTTAGAACACAAATCTGTCGAGAAGACCGAGATATTTTGACAGCTTGCAGCTTTCTACTGACGCTGGTGCATGTCCAGGGTTGTTGCCGATTTTGTCACTGACGAGGACGCAAAAGTGTTGACACCAGTTCCATCTTATATAAGTTACTTGCCGTTTGCAAAGGGAAACACCGTGAGGCCATCGGGACGTTTGCAATCCCCTTAGTTATAGTTTTATAACAATTGGGTTTAATTAATAATATAGTGACAAAACGATACCGTAATCAGTAAATTTACTTTCAATATCTTATTAAAATTTAAAGTAAAACTCCCAGAAAACGCCGGGTATATATATATATATATATATATATATATATATATATATATATATATGTGTGTGTGTGTGTGTGTGTGTGTGTGTGTGTGTGTGTGTGTGTGTGAAAATCTCCAAAATAACCGCATTTATCTTTCTTAAATTTGAAAAAAAAAGATTATCCGCAAAGCACCGGATAACATATGCGATACAAATATTGATTTTTTAAAAATATATATTTGGAAATAACAATTTACGTTAGCATTTTTCTATTTAATTTTTTTTTGTGTAGAAATCGCTGCAAACAAGGCATGAAGCCACTTAATGTAAGGAGCTAAAAAGGACGAAATATGATTATCGCAAAGTCAGGAGATGCTTATTGACCTTAGTCTTGAAAAGACCAAGGTAATAGGTAGGAGGAAAACAGTCAGCAGGGGTTTCACAAGCCTGAAGTTCTTGGAAAGGAGCTACTGGAATAGGAAGCTGTATTATAACGAGGTATAGAAACAGCGAATTTGTGAGGACCATTAGACCACCGAATCAAACGGCATAGAACAAAGGAAGTAGGGAATATATTATTTAATTTGAAACATTTTAAAATAATGGTAGGAAATGAATGGACATGGTAACAATATGGATTTAAGAAGACCGTTTTGGGGCTAAGAGCCAATACTCCTCACTTAATTCAACCAAACGAATACCAGAGTACCCGTTTTGGAAGTGCTGGATTTTCCCCACATTAAAAACCTTCATTGTGTCTAAATCTGCCAAGTAAATAAAGTCCACTGAAATGAATTGAATTAAACTGTCTACATCATTGTGCAACTGCACGCGGAAAGTGCATTTAACATCTAATCGAACGTTTTTGTTTACCTTCAGTTTTAACAATGCTTCTCTTAACAACTAGTTTCTATTTCCAACAATTGCATAGGTATGTGTAAATTACTTGTGCTAAATTTCCTGGTGGGGGCACCCTATATATATATATATATATATATATATATATATATATATATATATATATATATATATATATATATATATATGTTAGTATGTGCGTGGATTTGTGTGTACGTGTATCAGTGTGTGCGCATGCGTGGTGTCTGTTTTCTAATTTGTCTGCGCAAGTTATGCGCCTCGTTAACTCTCTCCTTGCACCGAAAGACATCCTGGGTGTCTGTTGGTCCCTTTACTCCGTATTCTTTTGCGGAAGTTGCTGCCATTTTTTTTTTTCAGTCGTTTCTTTTCTTTTCTTCAATCATCCCGGCGCATCATTCAAGTCGGCCATATTTGATATTACACATCCGGTGCAGACTCATCGCACCATGAGAAACGCTCGGGTCACACCTGACGAGGTTATATTGCATATTCATCATACTAGCTGAAGTAGTCCTGGCACAGATTGAGTAGATGTGTCCGTACCAGTCGGGGATACGTCCTCAACAGTAAGTCCGACTATGACTTTGTTCTGTCGGGCTGAGGTATGATTCTGTTCAGTTTCAAGAGGTCCACCCTCCCAAGCTTTACCTTTACTTTGAGAAGGGCTTAGTTTATCGCTAATCGCCTGAGGCGCCCATACCGAGGAATGCCGACGGGGTTGTTCAGGCGTTTTTGTAGGCCAGAGCGCGCTTATCCTAGTGCGCTGGCTTTTCACACCTGACCTTGTGTCTAACCTCCTGGGGAGGGAGAATATAAAATACTAGCTAAACTAGTCGTCTAGTCCAAGTTTCAGAAAATTTCTCCGCACTTCGACTCTCTAAGAACAATTTATATTTCATAATAATAATCAGTAACCTGGGTTTCATCTTGCTGTTCGGTGTGTCTCGGGCTCTGGACGATAACACTGGACGCTGGTCTGGTTTGAAGAAGTCTTTTTTTAATATGAAACAGATGATACAGATTGTATGGTTTGCACGGCAGAGATAGAGAGAGTACAGGGGAGTTACTTGGCAGAGGGTTTATCATCAAAAGCTGGGCTTCACTTCGTTCTGAATCCTTCTGCTGCACCCCCACACACACTTCGCACTTTCTTCTTTTTTCGTGGTCAGAAAGAACAAGAGACTGAAACCCTATAACGGACGCGACGTCACTTCCGATTTCCGCTGCAACTCCTACCACCATTCAGGGAGTCCTCCCACTTTTTCTTCGCCTCCCCACTATCTAACATCTACTCGATGATTAGAGACAATAAGATGGATCGATTCTCTGCTAAATGATAAATAATATTATGATAGGGTTGAAAATCATGAATGGAATTGATACAATTTGATTACTAAAAAAAAGGTTTGATAAATATTTGTTGACATTGTATTTGAAGAAGACCATGTGTTAGTCTGCAAGGAAACAGTCCAGTAGCAATGTGTTTCACGGATGGAAAGTTCTTTAATAAAATAAATTCTTTTCATGGAAATTCTGTTTGATATTCAGCACACAGGGAGGGTGTGAAGAAATGTAAGTTATTTACAGTGGTAGTATGGGGAAGAGTTGTTGCTGTGAATGTCTTACGGAGAGGAACTGGAGCAAAATAATAATAAAAACATATTTAATACTAATAATAAAAAAAACACCTGAAGACGCTCGTGAAGATTGAAAGCGTTTGAGATGGCCGAAAAAAAACCTCTCGGATCTTTGCTCAATAAATTACCACTGGAGATACGGAAACTTGCTCACCAAGTCGACACTAATAAATTTCGTCTTCTTACAACGGACATGTATTGACAAAAATTGTTACCTATATATATATATATATATATATATATATATATATATATATATATATATATATATGTTTGGGTTTTGTTTGGGGGGATGCTTTTCATCGTTGTGCCGCCCGATGAGAAGGTGTATTCTCGCACATCGTTCCTGTTTCTTTTGAATGCATTTTCTTAGCTGCGAAAATCTTACGAGCTACTTTTCTAAGACATTTTCTATTTTTTCTTTTTCTTTTTTCTTTTTTCTTCTCTTCTTAAGTGACCCCAATTAAGGCAACACCACATTGTGTATTGTTAGTTGTTGAAACACTTATTCCAGGTACTTAATTTCCCTGGTGATCTGCCAAGCAAGCACCTGCTTGGTAGTGAAACACGTGTAGGAAAACAACTCTTTAATTTGAATATATATGATAAATAAATAATCTTTGAAAGAAAAAGTCTTTTGTGGTGATGGTTGGTCTCCTGATGTGGTGATAAATGCTCTGTACCCTGTAATCGAGTATCATCGAGCTTATTTTTATTGGCCTAATCCCGGTCTTTCACTGAATAATCAATCTTATAAGTGAAAAATCTAAATATATATATATATATATATATATATATATATATATATATATATATATATATATATATATATATATATATATATATGTCTGTGTGTGTGGGTGTGGGTGTGTGTGTGCGTGTTGTGTGTGTCTGTGGGATAGAGCTACAAGGAAATCTAAAATAATAAAATGCAGAAATCTGTGACACACTGTTGTTGTAAAGTTTCTTCCCGGTCCTCGGTTGGACATCCGGAAGCAAATTTAGTATTTTACTTTATTTAGGATTGAAAATTTCCGGCGATTAGAGATTGAAGAAAAGAACGCCTTTTAAACAAACGCGCGCTTGAAAATAACGTATTCCTTCCTACCAGAATCAATAATTACAAGGCTTACCTAAGCGCTCAGTTCATTCTTGACTAAAGAAAGGAAGAAGCAACACCGAAAATTTTCATCCCCAATAAATATATTTAAACTCGCTTCTGGATGGTCAAATCGAGATTCATTAATAGCCTTTACATGATTTTGATTATAGAAAATTCCTCAAATTAAAAGCTTAAACTTAAGGGATCTTTAAAACAAATTGAAATTCAGTGAATCTTGCTTTATTGGTACCTAATGACTATGGATGAAATTCAATGCAAATGTGATATATTTAAATTTTCGAATTGTATGTCGTTCCCATATTATGCCCCCTAAAATCCATTTAAAATACTCTAAAGAAACTGTAATGTGGGGAATATTTGTTAATTGATATTTAATACTTATTGTTAAAATTTCACAAAAATCGGAGGTATCTGAATTTTCACGCAGAGCTTTCACTACCTTTACATACAACTAATTAAACTATATCGATATTTGTTATATATCTAATAAAGTTGTCTTGTCAGATTTTCCATGTTAGTTTTAAATAGCAATAGATCTAACAAATCGATATTTGATTCTGACTAGCGATCCTTTCTTTTTTATCCTTGAAGCATGTTTTCCTTATACCGAGATGTGTAATTTGCTTTAGTTTAAAAAAAAATTATTATTCTCTCAGAGAAGACTATTACAATGAAGATACATTTAAATAATGCCATAAAAAGCTCAATATGTAAAAGAGATAATGCTATTTAACTTAAAGGTGAGACTATAGAGTTATCTCTTTTACATTTTGAGTGCATTTGTATTACCATAATCCACACAAACACACACATATTTATATATATATTTATATATATATACACATATGTGTGTGTGGATATAATAGACACTAATTTAGTAAGCGATCGGTCACTTGATGAGCTAATTGCAAATTACGGCTAACTAGAACCATAAAAATGGGTTTATTTCAAACATAACTCAATCTCAAAACTAGCCAAAATTAGCATGTATTTTGTCCGATTAAACTATATAGAAAAAACCTGAGGGTAACAAAACTTCGACTAAGTCAGCTTTAGTATAATCCAAGCTAAAATATGCTCCCCCGGTCGCATGTTTTTTGCTAACCTGGAATGATAATATCATGGTAAAAGAACATATATTACACTGATTCCCTAAAGGAGGAGGTAATAATGACAACGGAATGGATAGTACACTACCCCCCCCCCAAAAAAGGGGAGGTAATACCTGGGAGGATCCCTCACATCACAATGAGAAGTTAATGCCCGTGAGTATGGTCTCATGACAACAGAACAGATATTACATAACCCCCTTCCTTCCAAAAGAGGATGTAATACATGGGAGGATTACCCCACCCCATTAAAACGGAAGAGGTAATTCCTGGGAGAATACTTTTATGACAACAGAACCGATACTACACTACACAAAAGATTAAAAGTAGTACAATAATAGATTAAATCAGGGCGTTTCATTAGTTTAAAAATGCCGTGTCTTAAAAACATTTTTTATGATTCCTTTGCCTTTTGGTTAAGATCGAAGTGTAGTATTTGTTCTCGTCATAACAGCTACATCAGACGTTGCACTATTGACGAAATTATTGCGAATAATATAAGAAAATATGACAATGCAAATTAAAAATGTATATTAGAAAATATTAATTTATTAGAAGCTGTTTATGAAATAAATAAGTAAATTAAGAAATCCCAAAGCTAAGTGTTGGTGTTTTCAGATTACTATATAAACGGTATTTCAAAGTCTTACGTTGTATGATGGAATTAAATAAGTATATCTCGTTTTGATGTTAGCGTAGTTAGGGTAGATGGAGAAAAAACTATCATATATATATATATATATATATATATATATATATATATATATATATATATATATATATAGCTATATTAGCTGGACTCGTTGGCCGGCGTTGCACGGGAGAAATAGAAAAGAATGAATTAAAATTTGTCAACATATTCACAACAGTTAAAGTACTACATATTACATTTATTTATTTTCAAATGACTACATAATAACGTTGATTTAAAAAAAATCCGGCCCATAGCCCTCCCTTCCTCCCTCCTAGGCGGAAGTTCAACAATGTAAAAAAAAAATGTGTGTGAGAAGACTGGAATCGAACCATAAACCTCTCTGTCTTGGATCTACACTGCTAACATTTCGGTCACGAATGCGAGTAAAAACGAAAATATAGGTCATTTAAACGAAGCCAGTCAGCAGCTGGCATGCGTGTTATCGCGTAAGGTAAGCAGTCACACGTTTTAGGTCATTTTTATACCAAGAAATCGATGTTTTTTTCAATTTTTGGATATTATGCATGTGAAAAGTGTAGGAATAAGAAAATGTACACTTTATGAATCTGTCGAGCATCTTGGCCTATTGTGACTTAATTCGGAAGTCGAGTTGTTGAAGAAATTGTAGCCGCCATGTTGAAATACGAAATACGGCAAAGAACTATGTTCATTAATTGCATTCTCTAAAAACCGGAATGACTATAAATGTGTACGTAATAGGTAGAAATAACGTAATCCTATATTCTTGAAACTCAGCAAAATTAGCGGGAGTGTCCATTAAATGTGTGCGTAATGCTTTGTATTATGTAGTAAATTAATAGCAGACAAATAGGAAATAATAACGGACAATTTTTTGAAAAATAGACGTTGTTTATTAATTCCCGGTGTAAATGTGGAGGTGTCAAGTTTTAGCTGGAGAAAAATAATAACAAATTTAATAAAACACGCTCGAGTGAATAAGCGTAATACAATGGTGAGTTTAGTAACCTGCGATGCATGTGGTTATTTTCCTATTCTTCAAGAAGGTACCGGGGGAAAATCGCCTTAACTTATATATATATATATATATATATATATATATATATATATATATATATATATATATATATATATATATATATATATATATATTATTTCATGTACATACACATATAATATTAGAAGGTAATATAATACATTGCGTATATATATTTTAAGTATTTACTTCAAAAGTCCACAATACGTTTGTAAAGCTGAGTACTAGTATGCAAATATATTTATGGTAACACGGAAGAAAATTATCAGGCTAAATGTCATGAATATATTTTCATACTACTATATATAAGCATGTAGCTAACTTGTCATAAATATATTTTCATACTGTATATATATATATATATATATATATATATATATATATAGAGAGAGAGAGAGAGAGAGAGAGAGAGAGAGAAAGAGAGATAGAGAGTGAGAGACATAGAAAGACAGACAGACAGACTGAAAGAGAGAAAGAGAGAGAGAGAGAGAAGAGGGGAGGGGCAAGAGGAAAGAAGAACTAGCTTTATCACAAAGAAAGAACGTTGAAAAGAAGAAACAGATGCTTTTGCGAGAGAGAGAGAAAGAGAGAGAGAAATAAAGAGAGAGAGAGAGAGAGAGAGAGAGAGAGAGAGAGAGAGAGAGAGAGGAGTGAGGGGAGACGGCATTGACCGGACCGGTAGCATCTGATTTCACGAGATTCCGGTTGAGGGGCGATATGTCGAGTAATTTTCGCGGCGCAGTTAAAAACCACTTTTGTCGAAGGAAGACGAAAATGTCTTGTTCGTAGCAATGACTTCCCGAAGGAGGAAGGAATCATACTATTAAATTGGACAACGAGCCAGGAATCTGTTAGTCGACCATTTCCGCTTTCAGCCGCTTCACATTAAAAAAGATTAACAAGCACCTCACTCTTATTCTTAGGATATATATATATATATATATATATATATATATATATATATATATATATATATATATATATATATATATATATAAAAGAGAGAGAGAGAGGAAGAAAAAGATGATATATCTATATATATATATATATATATATATATATATATATATATATATATATATATATATCTGTATATATATATATAAAAGAGAGAGAAAGGGAGAAAGAGATGATATATAGGTTATGAAAATATACCTATGCCATAAATATATTTTCTATAACTTACGTATTGAGCACTATTGAAGTAAATACAAAATATTGATGGCACTGTGGCTAAGTGGTTAAAGACGTGGACTGAAGACCTGGGTGTACGGTTTCGAATCCAGTTCGTTCCACACACACACTTTCATCAAAACCCACAACTGACTTTGTGTCTAACCTCCTGGAGAGAAGCTAAATAAAATAACATATTATATTCCCTTATAATATTATATGTGGATACATTAAGTAATATATATATATATTTAATCAGAAAATATTTCAGATTCAATCCCAAAACACTTTATAATCAGACAATTGTTTCTGCTCATTCCGAAAAATATTTTTTTATGATATACAAAATATCAGAAACACTTACGAAAAGGCTTCATCAGTATACATTCGCCACAATCATGCCGAAGAAAAAAAAAAAATGCAACCATATTAATTTAATTTATATAACGTTTTTTTCACTTGGACCAAAGGGAAATTAATACTTTAATCCTATTTACTTGTAGTTAAAAGTTCAAAATCTATTATGACAATCGAATTTTTAAAACTTTTTCCTTTAAATATTTTCATACTCAATCAATAAAAACATTACATGAAATGTACATACAAATGAACAACCAATTAGCACCCACCACAACAGCCCATATTTATCTATTTTTATCATTTTTCTTATTTTTCTTCATTCTTTCATTCTTGACCCTTTTATCATAGGGTAGACCTTATCATATCGTTTCAATTGTTTATTGATCTTGTATAAACAACTTCCGGTCATGGTATAAATAATCTATGTATCAATCTGATTAATTTATTATGTTTTTTCTGCTTTTATTTTAACTATCATTCTTACCACATATGTAATCAATAATTATGAAAATCTAAGAAAAAAATGCAATTTAACATTCAAAAGTATAGCTTAACTATATTATTATTGATTAGTAACTTCCGGTAAAATTAGATTACTTTAATTTTTATCCATGATTTAATATTTCAATTATTAATTATTATTACTAGTATTGTTTTTTTTAAAATAATTTTTCCATCAAATTATAATTTTTTGTAATTTTAAAATTCAAATATTTCAGATTTGCATGAATTGACCCATAGACACCAATTAAACAAGATTCCCTGAATTTCAATTTCGTCTTAATACCCCTTAAGCTCAAAGTTTAAACATGTTTTAGAATCAAAATGATATGATGGATTTTGATCAAAATTAATATAAGGATTTTAGACATAAGGTTTAGTATCATTATTTCTTTATTTGAATCTTCGTAAGGGGACATCAAAGTGGTGCAAAACTGTTCTGTTCGGGGAATTAAATTTATCCGTCCTGAGAAAGATATTCTTCTAGTATGTATATTGTTACCCACAGGCAGTTTTGTAACAGAATCTTCAGTGTGGTTAAACGTAATAAGTGTGCCCACGCCGAGATTCGAAACTCGAATTCCAAATCACTAGAGAACAAAGTATATATCTAGACGCCCTTCGCACACCGATAAAATACACACACTGGTCACTTTCTCTCTGAATGAGGTGGTTCCGTTAGGTCCTAGGAGTCCGTTGTCCTAGGAATTACCTCTTTCTTAGGAAGAGTCTGTTCTCGGTTATTTTTCTAATCTTCCAGAATACCCCTCTCGAAGGAGGGAGCCCCCAACCACCCACCTACGGTTCAAACAAAGAAACAATGGAAAGAAATTCTTGATTACATAATAAATGATGAATGGTAAACATACATCCTTCTTTGTATTCGTACACAATGGATGATGTCACAAAGAAAGATTACGTCATGGGAAAAGGGGGATAGAGAGGGGAAACAGAGAGTAGGAATATAGAAAGCGAGATTGGGAAAATAGAAGGCGAAAGAGAGAGTAAACGATAAAAAGGACTCGACTAAACGACGGGTGGTTATATATATATATATATATATATATATATATATATATATATATATATATATATATATATATATATATATATACGCTGATTTTTTGTTATTGTATTTACTGGCGATAGTCGACCGGTGTTTACCGGTGCA
>OY744528.1:68357374-68367374 GCA_963556195.1 Sepiola atlantica | reverse complement strand
TCTCCTTATCAGAATCTGATTAAAATAAAAGGCTTGTCATCTTTTCTCCCTTATTCAGTGGGTTTCTGAAGTGTATCAATAAAAAGGCCATGGGTTCTGAGGGAACAGATGTACAATTTCCAATAGCATCATATCCATTTCGAAAGTGTAAGGTGTTCAAGATGGCGTCAAATTTATTATTATTAAAAGGGAGGTAATTCAGTAAATTATTAAGAGTAGAAAATAACTCTTTCCCTTTAAGATGAATGAACATTTTACATAAAAAGGTTGATTGCCTGATTCTTTTAAGGTGTTCTACGTAAGCTATTTTATGAATATAGATTGAATTACAAGCGTTGTTTAACTGCAAATAAATAAATGTTTGAGAAATTTGAAGATGAGGATTGATAATTTGGATTATTTGGATTATTCAGACTACTGTTCTCATCTTGAGTGTTATCCTCACAACGTTTCGGCCGATGTAACCTCTGACTTTCTTCAGGTGTATCTTGTCGAACTCGAGAATCTTTCTGTCGAACTCAGGAATTTGGATAAAAGTGCTAAGTAATAATCAGTTCTAAGTGACAGCCTTCTGGAAGTTGAAGGTTAAATCCTTAGTACAAGCGATATTACGAACGCAATTAAAAATTACTTAAGATTTCTATCTGGTTATGGCTGATGGAACGAGAACAAGTTGTGGTAAGGGCAGTGGCCACGTGGTAGTGTCAGAGTTACTTGGCTAAAAGGTCTCTGGTGAAAATTTAGGGAAAGTCAACATCAGGATCCGTCGTTCTCTGGTCGTCTCCCCCTCTGCATGTGGTAATCATGGACGTTTAAGTTTGTGATTATTGAATTTATATTTAGACAAGGAGGATTTTCTTTTAGGGGAGTGTTAAATGATAGTTTCAATCACTCAAAAGAAATTGCAAAGATTTTTGGGTGTGGGCTAGAGCTTAAATAATATTCGAAACTTTTATGTTGAAGAGGAGTGCTAAATAGCTTTCAAGACTTTTAATATTTTAAGCATGGGAATTTCAAAGCCAGATTAAATAACTTTCTAGTCGACAGTTTAACTGCTTCCAAATTTCTTTTCAAATTTCCAGAGGTCACGAAGCATTTCTTTTCAATTCTTTTTTTGTACAGTTGGATAGTGGGGGGGGGAGGGGAAAGGTGGGAGGAGTGAACGGAAGAGGTAAATGATGTCACGTCCGTTCAGGACTGTTTCGGTCTCTTGTTCCGGACTCACCAACAGAAGCAGTTGTGAAAAAGCGCTGGTCCGCTCGCTGCCAGTCGGCGGGGACCGTGGAAGTGGGACGTAGTAGCCCCAAGATGGCCTAACGAAAGCTCTTTCTAATTCCTTCATTCTCTCTCTCTCTCTCTATCTCTCTCTCTCTCTCTCTCTCTATCTATCTATCTATCTATCTCTTTCTATCTCTTTCTATCTCTCTCTCTCGTGCATATGCAGTAGTTTCTGTCTTTTTGTTTTACGTTCAATAACATTTTTTTAAAGATGAAACCCGGAGCCCATGTGTTGTCGATCACGGTCGAAGGACAGGAGCCAGCAGCGACGAAGCCCGAAGTACAGCGAACAACAAGACGAAATCCGGGTACCCACGGCGAAGTTAAGCAGCAATGCAACGCTATTATTAACGAAATATTAAAATGGCTGAGTTATTTGCTTGAGGGGAGATAATGCGCGTATGTGGTATGGTGGAGGCTTTGTTTATAATTAAAAAATTGGAAGTGTTTCGCAGCGTGTTGAGAAACAAGTCAGTTCCCTCAGCAAGAAAGAGGCGAAGAAGAACTTTTAGAAACAAATTAGAAGTATTTATTCCTAAATATAACACAGAAGTATGTGCTCTCTTAAAATCAAATCAATCGTTGAATTAAAGAACAATAACGACAAACAATTAATTAATAAAATGTCCTTTGGCAAATCAATATGTTAACTGGTTAATCTTAGGACTTAGATCGCTTATACCTAACCAGTATATCAGAAAAGTAGGCATTTATGTCATGTGAAGTTGAAAGAGCGTTTTACCCAGGTTGTTAATACAGGGAATTTCGCCACTTTAAAACCATACAGATATCTCTACCTTCATAAAGTTAGGTATGTTTATATGTTTATATATTTGTATGTAAAAGATTCACTTCTAAACTAATTAACCGACCATTATTATTATCACACAGCTATTAGACGTAACGAGTTAAAATGTGGGCTATATTTAGTTTAATTTAGTTTTATGTAAAGGGGGTAAAAAGGAAACTTCAGATACGTCCGTTTTATTGCAAACTTGTAACAATAAACATTAGCCTGAATTAATAAATATTCCCGAATTTCAGTTTCTTTGGAGTATTTTAAAGGGGTTTTAGGAGGCATAATATGGGCACAACCTCTTATTTGAAAATTCAAATATATAAGATTTGCATTGAATTTGATCCATAGTCATTAGACACAAATGAAGTAAGATTCCCCAAATTTCCCCGAATTTCAGTTTTTTTAAGACACCTTTGGCTTAAACCTCAAACTTGAGACATTTTTTTAGAATCAAAATCATGTAATGGATTTTGATCAAAATTGGAATAAGGATTCTAGACATAAAGTTTAATATCATTATATCTTTATTTTAATCTTCGTAAGCTGAAATAAAAGTGGTGCAAATCTATTCTGTTTGAGGGATTACTTTCACCTGTCATGGGACGGGTATTATTCTAGTACCCGTCCCTCCCCTCCACACACAGCGTCAGCTGGGTTGATGCTAGCTCAGTTGAATTTGGTTGTAAGGGACTGTTCAAAGAGTCATTTCAAGTTTTATAAATAAGATTTCGTGCGGGGAGGGGGCTCCTGCATCTTTGTCACCATTTTCTATGTGAGTTTTTTCATGTATTTTGACTTGCCGTTACCTTTGTCAAGAACTCTTTTAAAACTTTTCCTATCTTCCTTTCTCATGTCTTTGGAATTATGTGTTTATTTCTCTATTACTATTGAATGAACAATTTCTCTGATGATAAACAAGGTTGATATGAAGACAATGTATTTCTCTTGGTTTTGCTGTGAAACGCGCGTAAGATGTAGAAAAAGTATTGAATTTAGAAAAAATAAAAATACAAAAAAATATAATTATATAAAAATATAAGAGGAATTACAGGTATTCGCCTATATATGAAAATAAAGATATTGAAAGACCAGATAAAACTTATGGTTATGGATTGATTATTTCTAAGGTCATTGGAATGCAATATATATATATATATATATATATATATATATATATATATATATATATATATATATATATATATATATATTGATTCCTATGCTCAGCCGAAACTATTTTGAATTTTATGAGATGTTATTCCAACATCGGATGAAAACAGGATAAAAAATTCAAACCACACGCATATAAAAATAAATCCTACTTTTGGGTTAAAATATTTTATCTATTATTGCGTCCAGTCAGCTGTTTAGCCCATACAAAACAATGATATAGCTTGACTTTTGGGCTAAGAGCAAAGTGTAGTATCTGTTCTGATACTAGACTTCATTTTTGTGTCCTCGGTCAGTGAATGAGAGGTTCTTCTAGACTGAGGCAATTTTTTTATTTTGTGCCCAATTTTGGGGAGTTTGATTTTCCTCACATTAAAACCGACCTTGTCTCTAACTCTGTCCTCGTGGGGAGGTGCAAGTAAACATAAACTGCATAACTATAACATTTGATTCAGAGCTCATCAGTGGAAGTCCATAAATACCGGCGAAATGTTAAATGGAAATTAAAAACAAGAAAAGTAAAATTATTTTTAATTTTAGAACAATTTTATTTCTTGTATTGTTGTAAGAATTTTCATTTTCTCGTGCAGGAAAAACAAGAAGAAGAAGAAGAAGAAGAAGAAGAAGAAGAAGAAGAAGAAGAAGAAGAAGAAGAAGAAGAAGAAGAAGAAGAAAAAGAAGAAGAAGAAGAAGTAGAAGAAGTAGAAGAAACACCAGAAATAACAAGAAAATGATGAGGAGGAAGAGAAAGTAAATGAAGAAAAAGAAGAAAAATAATAATAAGAAGAAGCGAGAAATAAGAGAAAAGAAGTTTTAACAACACGAAAAGAAAGTATAAAGAAAGGAAGAGAAAGAATGCAAAAGAAAGAAAAAGATAGAAAATCAAGAAAAAAGGGGAAGACGAGTATAAAAGTTATAAGAAAATAAAAATAAAAATGAAGAGTGCAATAGAAAAATAAAATGAAGACGGAAAAGACTCCTTCTTCTTCTTCTTCTTCTTCTTCTTCTTCTTCTAAGTCTACCTTCTGCTACCCTGATAGGTGTGCACGTCATATCTCGAAGCAAATGCCCCTCATTATCGACACCTCAATTCACTACTTCGCCCTCTCCCAAAGTTCTCTTTTACAGAAACGCCTCCATTTTCCACGCCCCCTTTTCTCCATCGATATCCGCACCGCCAGTCGAGCCCCTTCGTTTCAGTATCCTTTGAACGCGTCACAGTACCAGCTGGTAGCACCAACGCCCCTTAAAGACTAAGGAAACACTCGCTGGGAATACAGTCGACATCGTTCGGCTTGTATTATCAGTTACCTTTACAATTATGGGACTATTGATCCGTACACGTTTAGGGTTCTCAATTCTGAAGTAACCCCTATGAAGCCAGTGCGCGCCCGTGTGATCGACCAGGATCTTTGTTACGAAAGCTGGTTGCGGTTTTAGTTCCCTACATACACATCGCTCGAAAGAGACAGTAACTTAAGTTTTACTTACAAAAGGTCATAATCTAACATAAAATTAAGTGAGTTGTATTTTATAAGTTTGACCCAAATAGCCTTTAAGATAGCAAATCAGAGTTTGCTTTTGACTAGCCAATTTTCATTTGTTATTGTTGTATCATGTTGTTGGGAATATAATAACGCACTGAGAACGTTATGACGCCATTCCGTAAAATCTTAGTCTTGATGAAGAAAACGAAATTTAATTAACACTTTTAACAAATAAAATATAAAACTTACTATTTATTATTAACAGTTAAAATACAAATAATATTTAAATAACTCCTTTAACCTCATTTGTTTTTATAAACGTTTTCTCATTTAAATAAATTATTTTACACGTCTGTTTTAAAGCTCATATTCCGGAACAAACAATTCGTCGGAATAGCAATTTACGAACACAACCGTAGACTTCAGCATGATAACATACCTTGCTACATCTTATTTAAAGAATTACTTCTTTCCGTGTGACGCCACGTCCGTTTCCAGTACACGGCAGTGTCAAGATGACCTTGAATGCACTCCCTGATCCGATTGACCCCCATCTCCCGTGTACGTGTTAACGTTGGCCTCCGAATCTAAATCACGTGAGGAATACTAGCAAACTATTACTTACTATTTAACAGAATTCATAGAGATAAGAGAGAACTAGAATGGGTGGCTCATTTTACAATACACCAAAACCAAATGAGTATTTAACTAATTGTGCTCGTCATGTGATATTTACTGCAGTACAACATGACCGGTCCACACGAGGTTCAAGAGAGTTAATACACCCACATTTTATAAAGAGGTCTTAGCTCAAAACCTATTATGGAACACAGTCACATACATTAGATCATTATGTAGAAGTTTTAACTTAAACAAGTAAGATTTACGTAAAAAATAAAAATAAATAAAAAAATCATTTCGTATTTGTTCTCCTTCTCAACACCGAAATATTTCCATTTCTTGCATTGTATGATTCCTCTATATAAATGTTCTTCTTAGTTTAGTTTTTATATTATTAAGATATCATTAATATAATCATATGGCCTTATAATGTATTACACACTATTACTATAACAAATATATTTAGTCATTGCATAAAACCGTAGAATTACACTTCTTGTGTGGGATAATGGCCCTGTGAAAGCGGACGCATCTTGAGCTGGACGTATCTGTTGGAGATCGTAGGTTTGACTTGCGCGATTTAGTGCGGGTGGACCCGTGCAGTCGAATGCAGAATAGGGCTGATCTCACAGTCGGAGCTCACAGACGTGACAGGGTCACCGCGTGACGAGGCCTCGGATCAGGGGTCAATGTGCACCTGCGCATGGAGGCTCTGTGACGTCACGGGCTTTTGCGTGGGAAGCAGAGTTTTAGTCAGTCTGGGTTTTGGAGGCGAACCTATCAGACGTGATTTTAATGATGTAGTCTACAACATAATTAGGGGAATTAATTCCCTAAGAAAATATAGGTGAAAGATCTCTTTTCCTTTCTTCCACGAATGGTTAAGGGCTTAATTGATAAGTAATTACGAAAGCAGTAATTTGCTCTCTCTCTCAACGTTAGTGGATATCTCCCAGCTGACGGATAACTAACGCTTGAAATAAAACAGAAATTAAATTTAAAAAATTGTTTGTCTTCTGAGTCGGTCATGAAGCTTTTGTGTTGCAACGGCGTGGTTCACAGCAGAAAAGAAGAAAGAATTCAACCATTAGACGACGCACCCTTCCACACGACGAGGAGAGATTTAAAGGTATGCAAATTATATGATTTATGGTGTTAAAAATAACGAGTGATAAAACGAGAACTGCCACGGCCCATTCCGGGACGAGTATACAAAATAAGAACTGCCGCGGCCCAAGCAGGGGCTATGCAACACTTGCACCACAAAGGTCCGGTAAACCAAACACTGTGTATGGCCTTGTTAGGAGACCAAAAATAACGACACAAGAGATGAATTGAGTAAACAAATATATGAACAAAGAAGAGTAGTACAAAACATATACAAATAAGAGAGTTACCAGCAAGACTGTTCGGTCCGACTATCAGTGTTGTCTGTTGGAATATTTACTTTTCCTAACAGCAATACCTTCTGCTATTTATCGCTGATAGACTTCATGCGTGTGTAGGTTAATTACCACAACAAAATGTTATTTAATCTTGTTTACAATGTCAAATTGTTAAGAGTAGCAGCACAGTGAATATTGAATTTTACGTATCGACTCTTGATTGGACAAAAGCTCCAATCAGCAGTTTGTTTCAGCCAATCAGAAAAGCAAGAATATTCAGTGCTGAAATGTAGCGCGGAGTACATAAATCACAACACATTCTTTTCTTTCAATCAGAACAGACCTGCGTTCGTCACACTCTAGCCGAGGCCACCGAATAGCCCTCAGCAATATTTACACAGTAAACGAAGGACCTCGACAGGCACATGATGTGAGACTTTCACAGATTACTAAACAACGCCAGCTTATACCTTGTAAACCGAACTCTTTCGCACAAAAGTTAGTACGTACATTATTTCACTAACAAAACACGGAGCTTGGCGTACACAAGTTCATAGATACATACACTATCTCACTAAGTACACCTGCTAAACGAACACACGCACATATGTTCATACATTCACTCTCTCACCAACAAAACAAAGGAATGATAATACACATGCACACATCTTCATGCTTATTGTATTTGCATACATGTAAACGCCCGCGCCGACGGCCGTAACAAACATGTGTACTCCATTTCTTCTCACACTAACCACAATTCTTTCACTAAGAAACCGTTCTTGAAGACTCTCTGAACATTCATATTCCACGAACTCTTTTCTTGGACACTTTGAACTCTCATTCTTCACGAACTTTATCTGTCATTGTCTCAACAAGTTGTTGAATAAAATTAATTAATTTTGTATTGATAGATTTTTATCATTTATTTATTTGATAATGTCGTATCTGTAACAAATTAGGCATCCAAATACTGACATGTCCATTTCCTAATGAATGTACATTAAACACGTTGTTTCGTTTGAGTGACTTGATTCTTAATATTCACGGTGAATTAGAATTATTATTACACAACTCCAAATAAATCTAATTCGATATGTAAAGCACATATTAATGTAACTTTACGGTTGAACTATTCAAATAAAATGAAATAAAGTACAAAAAAAACAACAATAGCGACTGATTTTACTAATAAGTAACCGCTTATCAAGGCCAAAAAGCATCTCGCGTATAAGGGTTAATGATTCTTTCAGCTGGCGACAAATGACACTTTGAGACGATTGGAAATGATGGGTGAAACGGTCAGAATTTGATCATTAAAGTCGACGTCTCGTCAAGAATTTGTTAACATTGGATTTAAAAACGACCATGTTGTAGTCAGCTAGTAAGCAGCCCCGTGGAATTGTATTCCACAGATGGGAAGTTCTTGGAAATAAACTTTATTCATGGAAGTTCCGTCTAGTTTTACGTACACACAGAGAGAAATGTAAATTCGTACAGTGGTTGTAGCTAGACGAGTTTTTGCTGTGAATGTTTTACATGTTTACATGGGGGAACCAGCGATTGGAGTTCAGTGTAGCAACTACCATGAAAATTACGATAGAATAGAGAAAAACTAACAAAGTGCAAAGAAAATAATAGCGATTAAATTTTCGAGACAAATACATGTTCAAATAATTTCCCGACTATTGAGCTAAACATTCAAATATTAAAATAAATGTTCAAATAAGTTAATACAAAATTACACTAAATTTAATGAGCAAAGACTCAAGTTTACCAATGCAAAGCATTCGAGATGTTGCTGTCTTATTTTTCGCAAAGATACATTTTATTTCATTTCTTACGAATCAGATGATTCTTTTGTTGGCATTGGTTTCCCCGATATCTTTCTACACATACTTTTTTTTTTCTAGAAAGTTTAATTTTATTTTATTCAAAATGAATAAAATAGGGAGTGGAAGCCTTTCATGAAAATTCAGATATCTCCGATTTTTGTGAAATTTGAACAAAAGGTATTAGACTTCAATTAATAAATATTCCCCAAATTTAAGTTTCTTTGGAATATTTTAATTTTTTTTTATGTGGAGGTAAAAATATCAGGGAAACGATTTTTTATGCAAATACTCAATGACATAAATGGATTTCGTCCTCTGAAGTAAGTAATAAAACGCTTTGATTTTTTTTTTCGTGTTTGTCTGGTTTTTTTTTTGGGGGGGTGAGGGTATATATATATTTTTTTTTTTACTAAACATTCCTTTACTTATTTGACATCATCGCGTGTAGTATATACACTTTATACTACATTCGATGACGACATAAAGATCGACAGAACCTTTTCCTACTGTAGGCGTGTTCGAGAAACTGACGCGTTAATGTTTCTGTCGTCAATAATTTTGAAAGGAAGCAGATTGAGAATGGAAATGCGGCATCGCCAAGGAATATTTGCTGAGTCGGTCTGAGCGCAGTCGAATAAAATGGCGCCGTGTTAGCGACGTCAGATTGGACGCAAAACGGTATTGTTTTCATTTAATTGTTAGAGGCGCTTCTGTGATGATGCTCATGCAGTGAACCCGAAAAATAGGGAAGAAGAAAAAGAAGGAAGACTTTATAGTTATCAAAAAAGAAGTGTCTTTTAAAAAATTTATTTGCTTTGCATGTCCGCCCCATCAGTAAAGCAGCGGACGGGGAGCAGTAAGTACTACATCTGTGCTTTCTATGTTCAGAATTACTTCCCCTCGGATCTTTTAATGAATCATATATATTCGAATGTGATATCCACCTACTAGCTTACGACGAGCCCTAACTCTCTGCAATCTATCTATCTATCTATCTATCTATCTACCTATCTATCTATCCCCTCTCTTCACACACATACACACACCTATAATCTATGAAGTTATCTTGTCAAATTTTCAAAGATAGACTCAAATAGCATTTAAGCTCACAGATCAAACTTGTTTCTGACAAGAAAAATTTCATTTGTTATTGTTGTACCAGTAACATAATTCGCTGCAATTGATTTATAAAATTACTTAGTCCGGAAAAGGCTTATTATATTATAAAACATTTTTAAGTGGTCACCTAAAATTACAATCAGCAAGGGGATAAGTCATATTATATATTGAATAATAAAATACGAGTTATCTACCTTACAACTAAAATTGTATTTCTTTTCCTGTATAAAAGCTGAAAGATGTGCAAAAAGTAAAATGACTTCCTGGTCAACGCCGGGTAAATAGAACCAGTATATATATATATAT
>OY744528.1:68334874-68352374 GCA_963556195.1 Sepiola atlantica | reverse complement strand
CGTATCTACGGCCGAAATATCTCGGTGGAACTTTACAACATGAGTTTTTGAGTTTATTTTTGTTAGTTGTTGAATTGCTTATTCTTTATTCCATTTTTATTTTTACATATATATATATATGTATACCTACTTTGAAGAGAGAATCCATCCTTACTAGCCTTACACTATTGATCTATTATAATTGCTTTATGTTATGAAATTTATATTCGAATATAAATTTTTTAAATAGGAATATATATATATATATATATATATATATATATATATATATATATATATATATATATATATATATGTTCAACTAAAAGTCAGTTTTCCCTTAAACCCAAGCTTTTAAAAATAAATTATTTTCTCATCAGAGGGTAAGACATCTTGTGATTTAATAGGAGGATTCAAATATTTTTTGAAAATTTTTTTTTTTAAATTGAAACACCTTGAGAATGTTTTTTGAAGAGTTGTTTTTCTTTTTCATAGAACAAAACTTATTTTTCTTGAGAAAACCTTTAAAATATTAGATGTTTCTTTAGTGGAGTAAGCTAGTTCTATGTGTAACAATATAAAAATTTACAAACTAAGGGCAGACGAGAAAATTAGCTTACTAAAACAGATATAATCGAAACCGCTTTCCGTGTTAGCGATGAATGGTGGATAAATTTAAACTTGCTTGTTGTGCAGTGGGTGCTCGTTAAGCCAACAATAACAAATCACAAATTGAATGGACATAGTATTACGTTTTCCATTTCTTCCCCCTCTATCTCTTTCTCCCTTTCTCTGCTTCTCCCTTCTCTCCCTCTCTCTTGACATGGTCGTCACCGATTAAATCATTTCATGACAATTACATTTTATACAGTTTTTGACTTCATAAATTACAGTTTCTATTAAGGAAATGCATATTTACAATAATTGTTGGCATCCATCTGTCTCGGGAGACAATAGAGTTCTGCGCTTTAGATTTGTCCGTTGCCGAATTGCAGTCTCTGCTGTGACTGTGCAAGCCTACCCTGGATCAGGGCTCTGTTGTAATTGCCACAGATGTAGGTGGTGTCTGATTGCGAGAGCTCTGTTGCAGCCCTCCGCAGTCTGTGCCATTTCCTCTTCCTGGTCTCTCCTCTCCTTACTCCTCTTGGAGCATGCTTTTACAGCTCTTTTCCAGCGACTGCGATCTTCGGCCACGAACACCCATCTTGCCCTCATGCATCGCTTGCAGACATACTTGTAGCGTAACCCAGGTCTTCCTGTTGGTGAGATCGACATAAAGAATATCCTTTTGAGATCCTCCCATCGTCCATTCGCCCGGCATGGCCAAGTCACCGGAGTCGTCATTGGGTGGGCAGAACGAAGATGTTCGCCTTATCAATAACGCTCTTGTTTGACACGTGGTCCTACCAAGTGATTCCTAGGATTCTCCTGCGGTTGTTCATGTGGGTGGTGAATCTGTTCTCTTGGCGTGTGTAGAGTGTCCATGATTCACTGTTGTAAAGCAGCATGCTGAGAACGCAGGCCCGGTCGACTGTCATCTTGGTAGTGGTAGTCAGCATCTTGTTGTTGCAGACTCTCTGTCCTCAAGCGAGCCATGGTTGTTTCCGCCTTGCCGATACGTTTGTGGAGTTCTGCGTCCAGGGAGAGATTTCTGGAGATGGTGGAGCCGAGGTATAACAATTAATAATTAGTTAATCTGCGTTCCCGGGGAATGCCGGGACACGGATCAGCTAGTATATATATATAGGCCACTTTTTATCTTACTCCCACAAGTAAGATGTGACCCAAGGTCGGGTCGGGAAAGTGGGGTTTAAAAATTGCCTGGGCAGCCTCGTCGGCATTCCCCGGTAGGGGCGCCTCAGGCAGTAAGCAATAAACTTACTCCTCCCCAAAGAGGGGAGGCAAAGCCTGGGAAGGTGGACCTCCCAGAACTGCACAGGACAGACCCATTGACCGGCGTAAATCAAGACCCGAAGGCCAAGACAACACCCGTATGGGGTGCAGTATCCATCGGAACAGATACTACACTTTGGCCAAAAAGCCAAGAACAAAAAATATATAGTAACATGAAAATTCACTTCTCAAAATTAGAACGGAGCCGAATAAAGACACGACATCTTACATACACTAAGGGCTCAATATCCTATCAGCTAGAGCTTAATAACAATAATAAATAAATAATAACTATGGCATATCTAAAAAGTTTAGTGCAATAAATACGATATGGAAACCAATAATAATAAATAGTAGTATACACCATTGCATATCAACCTATTTAACATAATGAGTAGATATCTCGCTCGGTCGAGTCATGCCAAAGATTAAACAATGTGACTTGCTGCTTTCGTTCTAAACACTCGCCTTATAATTATTTGATTAAGATTATTATTAATTTTATAATAACTTTAACTGAATATATATATATATATATATATATATATATATATATATATATATATATATATATATATATATATATATTCAGTTAAAATCATTTTAAATAAATTAATAGTTATTCCTACAATATTTGATAATGTAGGAAATTTACACTCAACATTTCTCTGTAATCAGCTATACTTTTGAAGAGGAAGCAAACTGTAATAATTATATTTGCTGTTTCAGGACCCCCCCCCCCCATACACATATATATATATTATAGAAGGTCAGATTCCAGTAACTATGTCTTTATTAATTTCTGAAAAAATCATTTCTTGACGGATCTTTTCGTTAACACTTTGACAGCCAACACACAGAGTTATATATATATATATATATATATATATATATATATATATATATATATATATATACTCTGTATGTTGGCTATCTAAGTGTTAAAGAAACGGCCCGTCAATAAATGATCTTTTTAGAAATCAATAAAGACATGGTTACTATTGAATTGAACCTATTATTTATTCATACATGCTCTTACTGGAGTTATAAAATTAACATCTTTTGAGCTTTAATTCTGAAAGTATCAATATTAATAATAAATACACCCCCCACATATATATATATATATATATATATATATATATATATATATATATATATATATATATATAAGTAGTAATTCTACATATCTAGACAAGATCAGGTTTAAGACTCCCAAAATCCATACTAAAATTGTCCACATCGACTCGTGTTAAAGGTGTTGTTTAAAATTCAATTCTGATATTCTTTAGGTGGTTGAAGGTTCAATCCTTGCTTCAGGCGATAGTTACACAGAATAACATAAAAATGATTTAGCTTTCTACTCAGCGAGAACAATCTACTCCATGGAATAAATAAAGAGTTCAGTGTGAAATTCCGTATAGGTTTCCGAGCGATTAAAAGGTTTCCAAGTTCGAGAAGATGCACCTAAAGAAGGTAGGAGGTTACATCGGCCGAAACGTTCTGAATATAGCAAGCGAGATGAGAATAGTAGTCCGGATAATCCAAATAATCAACATTATAAATTCTCATCTAAAAAATTCCGTAATTTAAAATCAGAAGTTAAACATTTTCAGTGTGATGGAAGAGAGTTACACGCTCTGTCGGGACCACTTTAAAAACTGCAAGTGGTTGGGGCCTGAAATATTACAAACCAATAAAACATACACACACTGCTACATGATAACGTGCGTTATGGATGGTTTATTACTAATGAGTCACCGCTTATCAAGACCCAGGGGCCACTCGAGGATAAAGGTTTAAGAGATTATCAGTAAGACGATGAACAACACCATAAGCGAATTTGATTATCCAAGATGACGGCCCACTAAGTATTTGTTAACATTGGACTTGAAGATAACCATGTTGAAGTTAGTTGAGAAGCAGCCCCGTGGTATCTTGTTCCTCAGATGGGATGTTCCGTTCGGTTTTAAGTAGACAGAGAGATATAAAAGAAAGTTCTTTGTTGCGGCCGTAGCTAGACGATTCTTGATGTGAATGTCTTACGGGGGGTGATTAGAGCTCAGTTAAGCACCTGCCACCTATATAACGATAGAGTAGAGAGAGACTAGCAACGTCTGATTATCCAAAATGACGGCTCAATAAGTATTTGTTAACAGTGGACTTGAAGAAGACTATGTTGAAGTCAGTGGGGGGGGGGACGTGATATTTTGTTCCACAGATCGGATGAATGTAACTTCATGGATGTTCCGTTTGGTTTTAGATAGACAGAGAGAGAAAGAAAAGTTATATACTGTGGCTGTAGCTAGACGAGTTCTTGCTGTGAATGTTATACAGGGGGTGCAGAGATTGGAGCTCAGTCGAGCACCTACCATAAACAGACAAGCTAGCAATGTCTCTTATGTGAGAAACAGGCTATAGAAAAGTATACATTTTATGCAGCCAAGAGGCTATAATAATAATAGCCCAAGAAGGGCGAAATTTGTTTCAACTTTGAATATCAACATCATCTTTTACTACGTAAGCTTCTAGGGAACCCATGACGTAACAAAAAGTGATGGGATACAGTTTTCATTGCTTCCTAACTTTCCTAAGAGACCCCGAGGGACAATAGATACCCCTGTAAAGGTGCCTGCGCGTGAAATCTACTGTGAAGCAAGAGTCGCGTAATATCTAACCATATATCTCCTGAACCTGCATTGCTCGAGTCTAGGACGACTGGAAACGATGCTGGAATAAGAAGAGATCCATCTCACAGACAACAGCTAAGTTGATTGGATGCCATTGCTGATAAATGGTTTATCAGCCGGTAGTTCTGTACGCAAAAGGTGCATAAGCTCGACGAAAGTCAGAACCAGTAATGGAATAAGGAAAGCCTAACCCAACAGATCTACATCATTTGTCGGTGCGCTTACTCGTTTTGCCTATGGTTGACGGTCAGTGTAGACTATACAGCTACACAATAACTCGTTCGTTGCGTAGACATGACTGTTATCGGTGTACACGACGCGCAGAGAAGAAGAAAAAGAAGAAGGAATAGGAAGAAGAGGGGAAGGATGATGATGATGATGATGATGATGATAATAATGATAATAATAATAATAATAATAATAATGATGATGATGATGATGATGATGATGATGATGATGATGATGATGATGATGATGATGATGATGATGATGATGATGATGATGCCACCATTTGTGTGGCAGACATATTTAACAGCGTACCACCGACATTGGAATTCGTGACTAAAACTTTCAACTGAAAGTTTACTGGATGTCATTTAGGAAAAAAAAAGAGCAAGGAAAAAAAAAAAAGCTAAGTACTTAATTTATTTGTATTTCCTGAGTTAAATAATCTTTTCTTCCAGGCTATTTCGATGATGATGATGATGATGATGATGATGATGATGATGATGATGATGATGATGATGATGATGATGATGATGATAGAGGTAGAGAGTACGAGAAATCTGGAGAAGCTTGTTGTAATTCAGACTCCAGGGAACACCACTAGTTGTTGTCGGTGAGCAATCACTGACGATGACCTGTGTGATAACTCCTAGTGAGTACAAATAATATTAAGAAAGAAGAAGACGAAGGTGGAGGAGGAGGAGGGGGAGAAGAGGAATAAAGAAAAGAAGCGGAGAAGAAGAGAAAGAAGAAGAAAAAAGAAAGGAGAGAAGTAGAAGAAGAATAAGAAGAAGAAGGAGGGAGGAGGAGGGTGGAGGAGGAGAGAGATGAGGGGAGGAGAAAAAAACTGAGAAGAAGAAGAAGGAAAAGAAGGAGAAAGAGGAAGGGACGAAAGAGAAGGATGCGGAGAGAAGAAGAAGAAGAAGAAGAAGAAGAAGAAGAAGAAGAAGAAGAAGAAGAAGAAGAAGAAGAAGAAGAAGAAGAAGAAGAAGAAGAAAAAGAAGACGAAGAAGAAGAAACAGTCGTGCACTTCCGCCCAGCGCTACTGAATCATCGGCATCCAGTTTCAGTATACAAGCATACAACATACTCAGGCGACCGGTAATAACCTTCATCCAACCGAAGGAGGCGGTAATGACTGGGAGGGTGCACCTCCTATACCCCGACAAAATGTGGTTTGATGGATCCAGCCAAACCCTAGGTGCTAGCTACCAAAACGGAAAAAAACTTTCCTTACCCCCCCCCCATGTCATCAACAGAGTTTCTCAGCAAGGGTTCCACATTAACAGGGGACTGCTTCCGTGCTGATTACAACTTGGTCGTCTTCAAATCTAATATCTACAAATACTTGTCATAAACCGCTCTTATAAGTAATCAAAGGCAATTCGTACCATTGATATATGTTAGTACTTCCTCGTCTTTCGGGTGACAATCATTCTGTTTCATTATTCCTTATCCTCGAGTGGCTCTTCGCCTTCATAAGTGGCGAATCAATAGTAAAAAGAAAAGAAGGGAAAAGAATGATGCCAAGGCAAACCTCGGTTAATATGAACGCTAGGGTCAAAGCCCGAAAGCGACTTCCAATGACAATATACGTACTAACATAGCCACACACACGTGTTCACTTATCCTGTGAGCTCCGTGCGTGGTCTCGTATGACTCACACACGCATGTGCACGCGTCTCCGTACTCACATTAAATTCGCTTCTTTTAAACGTATTTCAGCAGCTCATGCCCCACCCTCTCCCCTCTGTCGGCCATTAACCTTTAGCTTGCTCGTAATTTATGGATTTTGCGTCCGGATTATGGATGATTAAGCCTGGGTAACTTTATTGCCGCGGTCTCAGCCCTTAGCCTTCCCCACAAACCCAGAAAGCCGCCGACACTCTAAACACCTTAACAATAAAATCGGCGAACCCCACCACAATGAGGAACACTCTTTATAGAGAAACTAAATAAGCGTTTTCTTTGGGTTTTTAAAAAATTATTCTTTGTTTAATTTACTTATTTTGTATCAAACGACTAAAACGAGAGAATAGAGCGCTCTCGGTTTGCGGCCTAGAAAAACATAAAAGAACAATAAATCTTGTTAGATATTTGAAACTAGCAGCGATAGTCGTCTCGGAAAGGTTCATAATACCGGAACCCCTTTGATGGTTTTATAAGTGTCAGTAGATCGGTCACAATCATTGCATCTGTTGTAGTTGACCACAGCCTAAACAATAACCCGCCACCCCCACCCCCACCCCCAACAGACAAAAAGAGCGTTATAGTAACACACGTTATGTTGCAATACTTAAGAGAATAAAATCTATTTATGTCATTGACTATTTACAGAAAAAATCAGTTCCTTATATTTCTGCTGTCTCCACATAAACTCACACAGTCCAATAATCCGCAATACATTCCACAGTGGCGTTTGTTCTGCATTTCGTACAGCTTAACCCTAACTTGGCTGTAACTCAACCATACCCATAACCGACACATGCTAAATAAAACTCATAAACGCAGGTCAAGGGCGTGTGCGTGCACTGCGCATGACTGGTAAAGCTTCTTTTTTTTTTTTACAAAACTCATATTTGCATTATTGGCGCAACTCTTCGACAAAACACACGAAACATTATTTCAAATCTATCACAACCATTCTATGATTATAGAGAAATTGCACAAAGCATTGTTGCACAAGCGACCAAATGAGAAAAGACTTCACAAAAAGATAAAGCGTGAAACTGTACGAAAATGAAGTTCATTTATGCGTTACAATCATTGACAGTTACACAAATGTTGGAAGTCTGTAACGTTTTATGTAATTAGATTGTAGTTCAATTTTTATTGAAATTAGGGATTAACACATTTTCAATTGATGTGTTTTTTTATACAATATCGTCCGTTAAAATTACGACTCTAATACCTAATACCGTTAAAATTACGACTCTAATACCTAATACCGTTAAAATTACGACTCTAATACCTAATACTATTAAAATTACGACTCTAATACCTAATACTATTAAAATTACGACTCTAATACCTAATACTATTAAAATTACGACTCTAATACCTAATACTATTAAAATTACGACTCTAATACCTAATACTATTAAAATTACGACTCTAATACCTAATACCATTAAAATTACGACTCTAATACCTAATACCATTAAAATTACGACTCTAATACCTAATACCATTAAAATTACGACTCTAATACCTAATACTATTAAAATTACAACTTAAATACGTAAGTATTTAATTTACCTCCTCTCCAGGAAGTTAGACACAAGATCAAGTGTAGGTTTTTATGAAAGTGTTTTCTGTGGAACGAACTGGATTCAAATCCGGCACACCAAGAAAAATAAATGGAAAAAAATAGAAAATTAGAAAAAGAAGGTGGAATAAAATAACATAAAATATTGCAAATTTAACAGGATATTAAATTAGAGAAAGGTTATGAGGAAGAACGTAATATAAAATAAACATTAAATTACTAATAGGCAAGATTATAAACAATTAGATGGTAAAAATGAGTTAAAAATCGTAGGTTCAATAATAAGTATTCTCCAAAATTAATATAATTAGAACATAAAAATTATGAAAGAATATATGAAAAACTTGTCAGAAGATATTAGGCAAAAATATTGGGATGAAAAGTAAAAATTAAAAATATACAGGAATTCTTTCTAAATAGAAAAATCCCGATAAAAGAATTTATCTTAACATATTTCATCGAATCCAACTTTTATTTTCATCATTCATTTTCTTAGGTTATTGCTCTATCGTATATATCGAGTATTCACTCATCACGATAGAATCTAAGATAAAGATATACTATTTATCTTTGTAGTTTCATTTATATATATATATATATATATATATCTATATATATATATATATATATATATATATATATATATATATATATATGGATAAAATGCACGATATATCATGAAATGAAATGCCGTGAAGACAACATGTTTGATAAAAACAAAAGGAAAACAAATTAAATACAAGAATTAAATCATCAAAAACGAGAGATTGGACCGGTTTCGTTTCGATCAACGTCTCCCCGTCTCTCTCTCTCTCTCTCTCTCTCTCTCTCTCTCTCTCTCTCTCTCTCTATATATATATATATATATATATATATATATATATATATATATATATTAAGACAGGCTTCATTAAAATCCACGGAGTTCTGCTTTTTTGAGATTTCTTTGGTTAGTCGTTCGACTCTTCGGGCGATTTTACGATCGTGTGGTAGTAGCTGGTGCAGCTATATATATATATATAGTCCTATCAAATGTCTTTATGTTTTCACCTGCTGCTTCTAGTGTTAAATATAACTTAGTTTTTCCGTAATCATGTGACAATCTAAGTGAACCCTTATAGATTCAATGGTGTCTCTTTGAACCGGGTTCGCGCCCTGTGACAGTCTGAGATTCTTATTTCCCTACACTGATGAGAGCCGTAAGTTCGAAACGATGTTGTACGTAAATAAAATATTAAATAGATATAATTTAATATTATATATATATATATATATATATATATATATATATATATATATATATATATACTAATACTAAACGCATACAAGTCTGATCTACGATGTGTCGGTTTTTAATATGTATCATTTTTATACAGACTTAGAAAGATCTAGTAACGGTACTATTAATCTATCAAAAAATAGTCGAAACATAAAATATGAAGAATGTTTACACGTTTCTCTCTCTTTTTTTTATGTTACAAAACGAAGCAAACCGCTTGCAAACTTTGATGGATCGACTGAAAAACATTTTTATTGATCAGCGTTGAAACATTATGTGAAACCTGGTCTTAAATTGTTCGCTGTAATAAACACCTTTTTTATTTTTTATTTTTTCTAGAAACTTTTTTTTTTGTTACTTTTCTAGCCGCCTCTGCGCATGCGTCGTCTATTTATATTTCCGGTGGCTATTATTGCGTTTCTGCTGGTATTATCATCTCTGCATTAACTACTTTGTCGTAGATTTTTGGCTTCTATATTTAAAAAAAATGCCATAAACTTCGAGGGATATGATTATCTTCGTCTTCTTTTAGGCGGAATAGAAAGGTCACGATAAAAAGTAATGAGAACAATTCTGTTTATTTCTATTTAAAAAAAAATGAATTTTTTTTTTAGATGTCTTCGTGAAAAAGTCAGTGTTCTAAACTTTTTGTTACTCAAGAATAAAAATGCTTTTTTTTGTTTAGGCCCGTTTAACTCGTTGGTCTAGTGGTCTCCATAAATTTGCTGTTTTGATACTTCATTGAAATACAGCTTCTTTCATGGGTACTGCAGGTTTGTGGAACTCTCTTCCTGCTGGCTGTTTTCCTCTTGCCTTTAACATTGGTCTTTTCAAGACCAAGGCCAATAGACATTTCCTATCTTTGCGATAATCATTTTTCGTTCTTTTTAGCTCAAGTGGCTTCATGCTTTGTCTGGGGCGATTTCCATAAAAAGTAAAAGTAAATGCTTCATGACTATTGAAAAACAATTTTGAATAAACAAGAATATTAGTGTTCGATAGATAGAATTCTGTTAATCTTCTATTCCGGTACGTATTGGGACAGAGTATGTTTATTTTTATTTCATTTAGGAACAGCACGTAAAAGTTCCACGGTTGATAAAATAATAAAAATGTTTGTATATTTATTATTTTATCTATGAAGAAGCAAAAGACACCATGAACTAAATAAAGACACATATATTGCGTAAATTCTGAATATTAGATGCCACCCCCTTTGTATTCGACTTGTTTTCTGCTAATGTCAGTCCATATCTTTCTTTTTGTTAACTGATATAACATGCTCTATCTCACTTTCCCGTACATCAACACCTATGAATTATTCACTCTTACATCTTAAGTATGTTTGAACGTTTCTCTTCCTACTCCTCTATCTTTCTCTCTCTCTCTCTTTCTGAATATTGTTAACTGCTACTGAACACTGTGGTGATGCTGCCGTTGCTTTAGAACCTAACTAAAGTACAACGTGCGAACGAACGAACGAACGAACGGACGGAGTACATTTGTAAGAAAGATTAAAAAAACAAAATGTCACATATATTAGTGAAAAGTACAGATATGTTACATTTTAACTTAGCGACTACGAGTTCAGATATATTTTTCTCGAACTGGTGGTCACTATTTTGTGTGTTGTGTTAGCGTGAATAACACACACGAATATCGGAAATGAAAAGAAATAGTTGAAATTACATTCATATGAATTTGTTGTATTACTGCTGCGCTTAAAAGAATGACGACGAACACTGATGTATAAACATTTAATTATATATTTTTATTGCTTGATTGCGGAAAACGAATGGGATGAGAGAGAGACAGAGATGGGTAGGGGAAGCATAGAATTGACGTAGGTTGATCCCTCAAACTCGCTAGCCAGCAAACTCTCTTTGATATCATCTTAGGCTAGTTTATATAGCATTTTTGGACACACATCCACAACTGTAACTGCCCATTCTGTGATTTCACCGTTGTTGTCAATCTTGCCACACTCCCTATAGCTTTCATTCATTTTATTAGTTATTTAGCGACAGGTGTATTTCCGTCTGCAAATATCCTTTGCAGATTACCATCACTGATGTCTCTGTACCAATCACCATATATTTTATTTTTCAGCTACTTGTGTCTCCATGTCAATCAACCGCGGTTTGGTACTTCCGGCCATGTGCGTGTCTGAGTCAAGTAGGTTTTATTCTTGCCAGGTGCTTTTTCCGGGACACCAGATTCGATATTCAACACATTTATTTACAGTTTGTCGAAGATAAACGTAAAAGGTGGATACGAATCATGTAATGTGATAAACGATATTATATACAAGTGAGAACAACATACATAAGTACAAATTAGGAATACATTATTGTTCCAAATACAATGAGAAAGAACACGTGCTGCCGGGATGGGAGATAAAGAACTATACGCGAGCAATAAATGTGAATGTAACTTACTTTGTGTCGTATGATTCTGAGAGTCTATGCGGCGTGCATCGGAAAACTTAACAGACAGGTAAAGCCTGTTAGTGTTTGAGATCGCATACTCATAGAAAGAGCAAGACGAAAAGTTCGCCCGCTTTGAAGGATGAAGCACAAAGAAACAAAGATCTCGCCCTAAAACGCGCACATGGGCGTAACAAAATTGTAGACTCTCATGTTGGCGAGCTCTTTCTCTGACGTTGCCGAGAAACAAATCAAAGGGAGATAATGCTGGACCAACATTAATATATTAATATAAGGATACTTTTGTCTGCTATATATGTTAATAGAAGTTGGTTTAAAAACTTTTTTCCGTGTTTTACTCATCACTTAATTTAGCTACCCATTACTACCCAGTTGATTATCAATACATCTAGATACGCTCAGTCAATACGGAGTACAGCTATGTTTTTTTAAAATAACGTATTACAATAATCGTAGATGTCACAATAGCAGTGTCTTGAGTTGAGCGAATTGCGGTTTATACAGAGTGAGACAGAAATATCTCATACATTTTAGTGTAGGATTGTGTTACACTACGCTGAACCAATTCATCAAAACGATCTACGCCTTTGCAATACAATAAAATAGAAAGTTGTGAATGAATTTTGTTGTTACGTTCTCTTTGATAACGACTCAAAACAAGACCATCATCACATATGTTCCTTTCTTTTATTAAGGGCTCACCACTTACCTTGTCTTGAGTCATCTATCAATTGACGGTGAAGCATATTTTTTTAATCTAATGGCTGATTGTATATGCGACCCTACAAACCTGCATATAGTCAATGGTACTAACTGGAGCACTTTCCATTGTCAAGTATATATGATCATCTGCGAAGTCATGCTGTGCTCAGAGACAGATCATCCGATTGTGGATGAATGCAACTGGAACTACTGCTAAGCGTGGAAGAAGAGTAGAAACTGGCTTTTGAGGGTTCTTTCAGCAGCCCCGTAATCATCGCTTCCATTATTTTGTCCTTTAGTCATCACATTCCATCAGCGATGTTTCTGACAAAGGGAGAAGAAGTACTGTTTTCTGGATCGGAATCAACCCATCTCACACTAGTTGTTACCTAGTTTTTTTACCTTGAAGTATGTTTAGCTCCTTACATCAAGTGGCTTCATGTCTTGTCTGGAGCGATTTCCATAAAAAATAGCAGAATTTTTAGTTATGGTTTACTCCTCTAAATCGGCCGTGTTCTGTCTATACCCATTAACCTCGAGAGGGATGTGGCCCCTTAACACACATGGAAGGTCATTCACTATGGAGAGGTTATATTTTGCGTATCGCATAGGATGCATGGAGATGTGTCAAGGACATCCCTGGAGACTAATTCAGAAAGCTACTATTCCTCTGCACACCTCTTATCAAACTAAAAAATCATATGAGTGTAAAGATTAATGAGATGAATTATCAGTTAAATGACGATGAATTCTATGAATGGCTTGAAAATATCCACATACTATCCATTCAAAACAACAGCTGAACCAGAAAACAGCAAATCTTCCTCCTTTGTCAGAAACATAATTCATGGAATTTGAGGACTAAATGACAGACTAGGGAGAAGCGACAGACTAGGTTCACTTACTTAACGATTCGTGGAAAATAGGAGAGGACGGGTGACTTGCCGTGGTTTAGCTGCTGGCGACTGGGGATGTACCCCCAACACCGAAGGCGAAAGCTGCTTACTTCAAAGCATTTATATCAGTAGAGAAGGCGTCAAATTGTTATAAAGCTTTACTTCCCTAATACTGAAGTGTTCGTTACTTACTTTAGCAATTCATTATCTAACTGACGATTAAAAATTACGAAACCTAAAGAGAAAGTCGCGAATGAAGTTTTTTGTTCGTAACCTCACTCTTCGACTCTTAGTCATCATCGAATTATTTAAATGGTAGACAGATTTCCATGCTAAACATAGCAGTAGCATTTCGCAAAAAAAATCTCAATTCGGCTTTGTTGTGATTTGCTTTGAAATTGGCAACTTGCAAACAGTGTTGCTAAAATAATATTTGAGAAAAATAGACAAAATTTCTTTAAAAAATAATTATTACTTACGCAGAAATGGTATAGATTTAAGTTATAAAAAAAAACGCTGCCATTAATACGTGATATTGCTAGATAGTGGGGGTGCCAGAGAGAGCGAGAGAGAGGGGAGGTGGAAAGAGAGAAAGATCCAAAAGATGGGATAACGCCCTGAAAGGAGTGTGTGTGGGGGGTGAAAGCTGAAGTCGGAAATGATGTCACGTCTGTTCGGGGCTGATTCTGTGTCTTGATCCTGACCACCAACAGAGGCTGACGTGAGAAACAGTCGGCAGGGTCCGGAGGAGATGGGGCGGAGTAGCCCAAAATGGCCTGACTGTTTCATGGTAAATTTCTCTCTATGTAAGCAATTATTCTCTCTTTCTCTTGTACAAACTGGTTTTCGTTCTGTCGTGTCTTGTTTGAAATAAAACACTTTTAAACCACGAGTCCGACGTCCACATGTTATCGTTCAGCAGCCGATATACACAAGCCAGCGGCGACGAAACCCGGGTACACACAGTTTCAGGTAAGCAGTATCCAACACTATTATTTACTTTACCTTCTAGGAATGACAGGTCTATCGGATGTTCATCTTGAATATTGAGATGGGAGGCGTTAGCCAAGGCCACCGAAATTAAAATGCCTGCTCAAAGATCGGCATACGTAACATATACCTGAGGTCTCGATTTATTTCGCGATTTTCCCAGATTACAAACATTTAGAGAACCAGGACTTTGATGGAGATAGCATTCAACTGATTTGTTTCTTTCCTTTGTTCATTTTTGTGTACATTATCACACAAGGATATTACAACAAAATATTGTATGGTTAATTATATATGATAGTAGCCTGAGGTGCAGTGAAGTCAGTTGAGTATTTAAATCTGTATTTGTTTTCATATTTTAAAAACTTATACAGAAGCAATAAAATTAGTTGTAAGGAACGCAACTGTCTTTATATTCGTCAATTAAAATGTGCGCTATTTCCCCTCGCTGATTTTGATTTTGAAGTCATAATTGAAAAGTATTACATATAAACAGTTGCCCGAGCGGAACTACATATATCTATTTTAATGAATTGTAGCCAAGTGCATATTATAGTGCAAATAACATGGCACAGCAATAACAAATGAAAATTTGCTCACCAGAATCAAAGTTTGATATGCCAGCTTAAATGCTATTTTTTTTTCATCTAACTCTTAAAATCTCACAAGATAACTTTGTTAAATACAAAGTATTACGCGTTTTTTCTCTGTTTTAATATCTCTATATCATGAAAGGTAATCTCTATTTATATAAAGTTAGGTATATGCACGTTTATATATTTCTATGTACAGGACTCATTCATAAACTAATCAAGCTATAATTATTAACACAGCTTTTCGGCGTAAGAGTGGGCAATGTTGGCTATACTTAGTTTAATTTAATTTAATGTAAAAGGAGAAAAGAAAGGGTGGAAACATTTCATGAAAATTCAGATACCTCCGATTTTTGTGAAATTTTAACAAAAGGTATTAGACTTCAATTAATAAATCTTCCCCAAATTTCAGTTTCTTTGTAACATTTTAAAGGGGTTCAGTGGTATAATATGGACATAATACCATTTGAAAAATCAAATATTTCAGATTTGTATTAAATTTGATCCAGAGTCTTTAGACACCAATTAAGCAAGATCCCCTGAATTTCAGTTTTTTCTAAACACACCTTAAGTTTAAACGTTACATTTTAGGCAGAATCTAGAATGTATTGAAATTTGATCAAAATTGGAATAAGGATTATAAACATAAGGTTTAGTGGCATTATGTCTTGATTTTAATTTTCGTAAGGGAGCATAAAATTGGTGAAAACTGATATGCTCGTGGAATTTATTTTACCCGTCCTGGGCCGGGTTCTTTTAATTTAGTATACGTGCAAGCAAACGCGAACATCAACGAGCAGCAGGTGACTGAAGTATTAGTATTGTTTGTCAACAAGATAATACCTATTTTATTTCAAAGTGACTGTAACTATAAAATATGTAGGTGAGATAGGAATAAATGAACAAAGTATCGCGCCATTTTTGACGGAACATGTTCACTCGTAATCAAATAAAGTTCAATCTAAGTTTTGGTTTTGTGCATATCTTTTACGGCATATCAACCATTTTTATATTATGTAATGCCGATTCATAACGTCTATTGTAAACGCTATTGTATATGATTAATTGAATACAAGTGAACACGGCTATAATCACGCGGACACACCGGTTCTCGTAAGATCATCGACGTTAAGCAACGTTGAGCCTGGCCAGTATTAAATGGGGGACTATTAAGGAAGAACCGGTACTGTATGTAAGAAAATCTCATCAAATTCAAATGAATCTACAAATTAATCGTACGATTTCGGTATAAAATGACCCAACAATGAGTGCCACTCTGGAGTAAAACTGAACAGCAGCAACATGAATACAAGTGGTTATTTTTACCCATAGCTAGAGTGGGGAATTGCGTATTGCGTTATTAGTCCGTAAATAACACCATTAAATCCACTTGGATTTACACTAGGCATAGTAGATAACATAGGCTGCTATATTACCCATTAGATACTACACTACTTTCCCAAAAAGGGATAAGGTAATCCCTGAGAGGTGGTGTCATGACAACATAAAAGATACTACACTATCCTCCCTAAGAAAAGTAGAGATAATAACTGGGAGATAGTATTATGAGAACAGAATAGCTACTACACTACCACCACCACCACCCAAAAATAAATGAATAAAGGAGGAAGTAATAATGTCTGGGAGGATGTTATCATGACACACAAAATAGATACTACATTATCCCCTCCTGGATTGCGCATTGAAAGAAAGTACATTAGTCTGAAATAGTACAGTAGACTGAATTAAGCATTAAAAGATAGTACATTAGTCTGAAATAGTATAGTAAACTGAATTAAGCATTAAAAGATAGTACATTAGTCTGAAATAGTATAGTAAACTGAATTAAGCATTAAAAGATAGTACATTAGTCTGAAATAGTATAGTAAACTGAATTAAGCATTACAAGATAGTACATTAGTCTGAAATAATATAGTAAACTGAATTAAGCATTAAAAGATAGTACATTAGTCTGAAATAGTATAGTAAACTGAATTAAGCATTAAAAGATAGTACATTAGTCTGAAATAGTATAGTAAACTGAATTAAACATTAAAAGATAGTACATTAGTCTGAAATAGTATAGTAAACTGAATTAAGCATTAAAAGATAGTACATTAGTCTGAAATAGTATAGTAAACTGAATTAAGCATTAAAAGATAGTACATTAGTCTGAAATAGTATAGTAAACTGAATTAAGCATTAAAAGATAGTATAGTTTTTTAGACTGCTTCTAAATAATACAGATATTTCGAATATTTTTTCAGATTAAATTCCTGTCGTCGTGTTCATGTATGGACGTATTTCAGCTACCTGCCCGAGAAAAACCACTCTGTCCCGAAAAGCCAACAACACCATACTTCACATTGTGGGGGCGTATAACAAACCAACATTTGTCGTTCAGGCATAGGTCAAGTCTATAGAGACACGCGCGTGCATGCATGCGTACTTACTTTTATGTAATCGTTCTGATCTGCTTTTCCGTTTCATACTAAAAACTCGTGCATTAATAAACCAATATTAAAAAATAACGCCTAC